>CAUYLG010050274.1:0-60063 GCA_963573385.1 Cacajao melanocephalus | reverse complement strand
GCCCACCTCGGCCTCCCAAAGTGCTGGGATTACAGGCTTGAGCCACTGCATTGGGCCCCTTTTGAAGTCTTATAATGACTGCCCTTAGAGATAGTAGATGACAAATATTTCCTATCAGACTTAGTTAATCTCTTAAGGATTGGGAGGGTCTGGAAGAAAAAGATCTAGCTATATTAATAAAGATTCTTTACGGATGCAAATTTTCCCCCACAAAGAACAGCTTTGCAGTGCCATTTCAAAATATAGCAAAGAAACATGTTTTGGGGTAAAATATTTTTATTTTCTTCCTTGTCTCATAGTGTTATGCCAGAGTCAGACTGGAAAGCAAATCACAATATTTAGGGTTAAATAAAACCCATCTGATGAGAATTTATGATTTGTATGGCATGACTCCCCAGACCCATTAGATAAGAATTTGGGCAAGATAAAAAAAAAAAATCAAAGTTTAGTCCTCCATCCTGTGATCATTCTCCCCTTCCCCCAAACCCCAAAACTTTGTCTGGAAACAACCTGTGGTCATTTTTCAGACACTCGGTCTTGCATTCCCACCACCTCCAGATCCCTTAAAATGTAAAATACGAAAACTAGACTCAACTTCCACTAGGCTGGGCGTCGTGGCTCATGCCTGTAATCTCAACACTTTGGGAGGCCAAGATGGGCAGATTACTTGAGGACAGGACTTTGAGACCAGCCTGGCCAACATGGTGAAACCTCGTCTGTATTAAAAATACAAAAAATTAGCTAGGCAAGGTGGGATGCACTTGTAATCCCAGCTACTTGAGGGCCTGAGGCAGGAGAATTGCTTGAACCTGGCAGGTGGAGGTTGCAGTGAGCCAAGATCACGTCACTGCATTCCAGTCTGGGTGACAGAGTTAGACTCCAGGTCAAGGAAAAAAAAAAAACAAAAACTTTAACCATATTTAAAACTCTTATCCCTGTACACACTGAGTTTGTAACCAGTAATCCTTCCCTTTGCTTATTTCAAAGGTGTTTAGCTTATAAACGGCAATGCAGCAAACCATTTTACATATAAGAACATGCAGAGCAATCCTGACACTGAGTCTGCGTCTCAATGATTCATTAACCCCCCTTAGTAACTACGTAACAGCATCTTATCTTGCTGAGACTGAGAGAAGTTTCTTGCATCATCTCAAAATCTTAAGAGAGATGGTATTAGCAGATCACAGTTCAAAAACAGTCTTTCCCACAGACCTCCAAAAACCTTTGTCTAGGAGAACATGGAAAGGTACACACACAGCCACATCAAATCTCAAAGGGGATAAAGATGGCATGGACGCTGGTGGGGCCTGCATAGTGCAACCCCAAAGGGGCCTCCCAGTCTTTGAGGGGGAAGTGGGGCCACATGGGGAGGGTGGAGAGAGCAAGGAGGAGAGGGAGAGGTCATGCTTTCTGAAGGGTGGGTGTGTGCTCTCTTTTCCGGCTACTGTTTTCAATGTGGTAACACATCCCTTCAGCTGAATGCCCTGGAGAGGAAGCCCAGTGCTTCCTGTCGTCTTACCAATGCTGCAAAATGCAAGTTAGAAATAAAGCAAAAAGGGGAAAAGGGGGAAAAAATGGGAAGCTCTCCTGGCTAGATAGGAATGCCAGCCCTTAGGAGGAAACAGCTCACTTTTTTTCCCTGGAGATGTAGAGGAAGAGGCACATCTCACATATGAGTTGCTTCTCAAATCAATCAGGATTCAGAAAATAATCTCTCTATATAAAAAGGGCATTTTATTTAAAATGCCCTTTTCATTGATTGATTGATTGATTTTGAGATGGAGTCTCATTGTCACCCAGGCTGGAGTGCAGTGGCACGATTTCGGCTCACTGCAACCTCTGCCTCCCGAGTTCAAGCAGTTCTCCTGCCTCAGCCTCCCGAGTAGTTGGGATTACAGGCGTGCACTACTACGCTCAGCTAATTTTTGTATATTTAGTAGAGACAGGGTTTTCACCATGTTGGCCAGGCTGGTCTTGAACTCCTGATCTCAGGTGATCCACCTGTCTTGGCCTCCCAAAGTGCTGGGATTACACGTGTGACCCACTGCGCCCGGCCTAAAAAGGGCACTTTGAAAAGCAACAGAATCAGCTCGGTGGTTGCTTATATACCTATAATCCCAACACTTTGGGAGGCAACACAGGTGGATCACTTGAGCTTAGGAATTCAAGATCAGCCTGGGTAGCATAGCAAGACCCCATCTCTACTAAAAATACAAAATTAGCTGAATGTGGTGGCACACACCCACGGTCCCAGCTACTTGGGAGGTTGAGGCAAGAGAATCACTGAAACCCAGGAGGCAGAGGTTGCAGTGAGCCAAGATCCCACCACTGCACTCCAGCCTGGGCAACAGAGGGAGACTCTGTCTCAAAAAAAAAAAAAAGAAAGAAAGAAAGAAAAAGAAAGAGAGAGAGAAAGAAAGAAAGAAAGAAAGAAAGAAAGAAAGAAAGAAAGAAAGAAAGAAAGAAAGAAAAGAAAGAAAGAAAAGAAAGGAAAGAAAGAAGGAAGGAAAGAAAGAAAGAAAGAAAGAAAGGGAAAGGAAAGAAAAACGGCAGAATAAACAACAAAGTTGAGGGTCATAAAAGGCAGACTAAGGAGATATGTGTAGGAGATACAGCCAAAGAAATATACCCATTTCCTGTTTAATGCCCTCAAAATCCTTCCATTCTGTGAGAATCTACCCCAAGGTTTTGTAGTGTTGGAAAGAATCATTCAAATATCAGATTTAGGCTGGGCACCGTGGCTCATGCCTGTAATCCCAGCACTTTGGGAGGCTGAGGTGAACAGATCACCTGAGGTCAGGAGTTCGAGACCAGCCTGACCAACATGTTGAAACCTCATCTCTACTAAAAATACCAAAAATTAGCCAAGCATAGTAGCAGGCACCTGTAATCCCAGCTACTCAGGAGGCTGAGACGGGAGAATTGCTTGAACCCAGGAGGCGGAGGTGGCAGTGAGCCAAGATCACGCCATTGCACTCCAGCCTGGGCAATAAGGGCGAATCTCCATTTCAATAAATAAATAAATAAATATATAAATATCAGATTTAGTTTTATTGCTTTGCTGCTCTGAGCATCTTAGTTGTCTATGAGATATTTCATGAGATGTAGCAGAAACGTCCTGGCCCCCAGGGTAGAGTACACAGGCAGTCCTGACAGGTCACCCTGTATTCATATACTTATTTGTATCACCATAATTAATACACACAAATTTATTTATTTTTAACATTACCATACAGCTTACTACTTACCAAAATAGCCTCTCTTTGTCTGGCATTTCACTGATGAACTTTTTTCTTCTATTCTTCAAAAAGCCAATATATCTCGGTCAAGGGCGATGGCTCACGCCTGTAACCCAGCACTTTGGGAGGCTGAGGCGGGTGAATCACCTGAAGTCAGGAGTTCAAGACCAGCCTGGCCAACATGGTGAAACCCTGTATCTACTAAAAATACAAAAATTCACTGGGCGTGGTGTTGGGCACCTGTAATCCCAGCTACTCAAGAGGCTGAGGCAGGAGAATCACTTGAACCCGGGAAGCAGAGGTTGCAGTGAGTGGAGATCGCATCAGTGCACGCCAGCCTGGGCAACAGAGCGAGACTCCGTCTCAAAAAAAAAAAAAAGCCAATATATTTCCATTTAAATTTTGTTCGGCCATTTGCCTTCCCCACATCCCCTTCTAAGATAACGTCTCTGAGAAATCTGTGGGAAGGACTGTTTTTAAATCATCATCTGCCAATGACTTCGCTCCTGAAATTTTGAGATTATGCAAGAAACTTCTCTTAAAGTTTCAAGCGAACCCTGACTTTCTTGATCTAGATTTCTTGAATAATATCATCTTCCTCTACTGCCTGTGTTTCACTTGGTAGAACATCCTTCCCCTAACGAGAGATAACAATAAAAATTCCACTTTGATTGTAACAGTTGATTAGAAAAGGAAACTCCCTCCAATTCTCCAACTTTCAAAAATGTCATGCTTTCCTTTTGAACAAAGTCAGTTTTGCCTTCACAGCTCCGTTTCCTACAGTTGTCCTAACAGGTAACTAATTTTTCTTCTTTTATTTCTTTATGGCCACTGTCCTAATTTAATTTATTATTTTTAACTTTTGTGGTTACAGAAAAGTGTACATATTTATGGGGTAATGAGATATTTTGATACAGGTACACAATGTATAATAATCACATCAGGGCAAACAGGGTACCCATTACCTCAAGCATTTATCTTTTCTTTGGTTATAAACAATCCAAATATACTCCTTTAGGTATTTTTAAATGTACAATAAATTATTGGTGACTGTAGTCATTCTATTTTGCTATTAAATATCAGATTTTATTCATTCATTCTTCTTTTTGTTTTTTTCCTGAGACAGGGTCTCACTCTGTCACCCAGGCTGAAGTACAGTGGCAGGATCATGGCTCACTGGCTTCTCAACTACCTCGGCTCAAATGATTCTCCCACCTCAACATCCTGAGTATCTTGGATTATAGGCATGCACCACCACACCCGGCTAATTTTTTTTATTTTTTGTAGAGATGGAATCTCACTCTGTTACCTAGGCTGGTCTTGAACTCCTGGGCTCAATCATTTCTCCCACATTGGCTTCGAACAGTGCTGGTAGCATGAGCCCCTGCTTTCAGCCCATTTTTTTTTCTTTTTTTTTTTGAGACGGAGTTTTGCTCCTGTCACCCAGGCTGGAGTGCAATTGTGCGATCTCAGCTAACTGCAACCTCCACCTCCCGGGTTCAAGCTATTCTCCTGCCTCAGCCTTCCGAGTAGCTGGGATTACAGGCATGCGCCACCATGCCCAGCTAATTTTGTATTTTTAGTAGACGGGGTTTCACAATGTTGGGCAAGCTGGTCTTGAACTCCTGACCTCATGTGATCAACCTGTCTTGGCCTTCCAAAGTGCTGGGATTACAGACGTGAGACACCATACCCACTCCATTGTTCCGAACTATATTTTTGTGCCCATTAACTATCCCAGTTGCCTCTCACCAATCACCCTTTCCAGCCTCCAGAAACCATCATTCTACTCTATATCTCCAGGGATTCAACTATTTTACTATTTTTAGCTCCCACAAATAAGTGAGAACATGCAAAGCTTGTCTTTCTCTGCCTGGCTTATTTCACTTAACATACTGACCTCCAGTTTCATCCATATTGTTTGACCTCCAGATCCATCCAGTTGTTACAAATGACAGGATCTCATTCCTTTTTTCTGGCTGAATAGTACTCCATTGTGTATATGGACCAGTTTTGTTATCCATTCATCTGTTGATGAATACTTATGTTGCTTCCAAATCTTGGCTATTGTGAATAGTGCTGCAATGAACATGGGGGTGCAGATATCTCTTCAATATATAGATTTCCTTTCTTTTGGGTATATACATAGCATTGGGATTGATGGATCATATGCCAGCTCTATTTTCAGTTTTTGTTTGTTTGTTTTGAGACAGGGTCTCACCTTGTGGCCCAGGCTGGAGTGCAGTGGCATGAGTTTGGCTCACTGCAGCCTCAAACTCCTCGGCTCAAGCAATCCTCTCACCTCAGCCTCCCAAGTAGCTGGGACTACAGGCATCTGCCACTGTGTCTGGCTAATTTTTTGTATTTTTAGTAGAGACAGGGTTTCACTATGTTGTTCAGGCAAGTCTCAATCTCCTGACCTCAGGTAATCCACCCACCTCAACCTCCCAAAGTGCTGGGATTACAGGCATGAGCCACCGTGCCCAGCCCCAAATACTAGTTTTTAAAGTTATGTTTATAAATGAAAGAACTCTTTACATAAAGGATGTGTTCACAAGAAAGTGGTATGTATGAATTCAGTGACTGAAATTCTGTGTATGAAAGTAGAAAGTCTTTTTTAAATGTGCTTTATTTACTTTTGATTACTAATACTACTTTTTTTTTTTTTTTGAGACATAGTCTTGCCCTGCCACCCAGGCTGGAGTACAGTAGCACAATCTCGGCTCACTGCAACCTCCACCTCCTGGGTTCAAGCAATTCTCCTGTCTCAGCCTCCCAAGTAGCTGGGACTTCAGGTGCGTGCCAACATACCCAGCTAAATTTTTGCATTTTTAGTAGAGATGGGGTTTCACCATGTTAGCTAGGATGGTCTCAATCTCCTGATCTCATGATCCACCCACCTCGGCCTCCCAAAGTGCTGGGATTACAGGCGTGAGCCACCACAGCTGGCCTGATTGCTAGTACTTCTACTGAGGTTCCCATGGTAGGTGCAGTTCTGCAGCTATTCACCTTTCTATGGGTATTTTGGGTGTCCCATTCTCCTCCCTGTCAACCCTGCTCCCTGTCAGATATGACATCATGGTTCATACTTTTATTTAGACCAACAGTGAAATACTTTAACAACTCAATTTTTTTTTCTTTCCATGGCTATTAACTCAAATATTCTCCTTTTTTTGGCATTTAAAATCTTTTTTTTTTTTCTAGAGATGGAGTCTCCCTCTGTCCCCCAGGCCGGAGTGCAGTGGCACAATCTCAGCTCACTGTAACCTCCACCTCCCGGGTTCAAGTGATTCTCCTGCCTCAGCCTCTCTAGTAGCTGGGATTACAGGTGTACACCACCACGCCTGGCTAATTTTTGTATTTTTAGTAGAGACAGGGTTTCACCATGTCTCGAACTACTGACCTCTGGTGATCCACCCACCTCAGCCTCCCAAAGTGCTGATATTACAGATGTGAGCCACTGTGCTTGGCCTAATTTGTAGTTTTAATCACTCAGTCACTTAGAGAGCTGTATTCCTATTGCATGGTAACAAAGATGGTGACTGCCATGGCTTCTTTGTTAAGACTTAAGTGCTACCTGGACTTTAATGTTGTAAGGTTTGTTTATTCTCAGAGCACAATTTAATTTTGAGTTATTAGGTTGCCATATTACTGGGATTCAATATTAAATTCTAGATTCTGCTTAATTTTTGGTAGTATATGACAGTGCTCATCACCTTTGTTGAGATGATAGAATATAGCCTCTTTTGGGAACTTGTATCAAGAGAGGGAGGGTTGCTGTTTGAATGATATCAACCCTTCGAGTCATCGCCAGTTCACAATTTCTATCTTCTTTTTTTTCTCTCTTTCTTTTCTTTTGTCGAGAGGAAGTCTTGCTCTGTCACGCAGGCTGGAGTGCAATGGTGCAATCTTGGCTCACTGCAACCTCTGCCTCCCGGGTTCAAGAGAATCTCCTGCCTCAGCCTCCGAAGTAGCTGGGATTACAGGTGCCTGCCACCACGCCCAGCTAATTTTTGTGTTTTTAGTAGAGACGGGGTTTCACCATGTTGGCCAGGCTGGTCTTGAACTCCCGACCTTTTGATTCACCCACTTCGGCCTCCCAAAGTGCTGGGATTACAGGTGTGAGCCACCGAGCCCGGCCCACAGTTTCTATCTTCTAATGGGACATATTGTATTTCCCAATCCCAAGAATCCTTTTGCCAGCTAGATATATGACTTTAAAAAAATCATCCATTTTTATTTTTTATTGGTGATAAGTTTTCCACTGTCGGTTCCTGAGCTTCAGCAGGTAGAAATGTAGGACAGCCTGCGGTCTGGCTGTTGCATCCTCTCTGAGGTTACTCAAGGTAGAGGAGCAGCACCAGAACAACAGAGACAGTTTTCAACTGGGAATTAGCACTGAGGTTATAGTCCCAGGTCGACTTCTAATGAAATGTGTGCCTTGAGCTAAGCATTTCCCTCCTGGACTTCATTTTCCTCACCTACAAAAGAAGGAGGTTGAGCTAGATAATTTCTACAGCTTCCTGCAAATCTAACATTCTATAGTTCTAAGAGCTTTCTGTTGGATTATCTGGGTGAATTAGGCAAGTATTAGAAATATTTATAAAGAAAGTATCAATTGTAAATAAAATTAGAAAGAGTGGGATGGGTTAGCTTAGTTAAGAAAGGAAGCAGGCCGGGAGGGTGGGGGTGGCTCATGCCTATAATCCCAGCACTTTGGGAGGCCAAGGCAGGCGGATCATGAAGTCAGGAGATCGAGACCATCCTGGCCATGGTGATATCCCACCTCTACTAAAATGCAAAAAAATTAACCGGGTGTGGTGGCGTGCACCTGTAGTCCCAGCTACTCAGGAGGCTGAGGCAGGGGAATCACTTGAATCTGGGAGATGGAGGTTGCAGTGAGCCGAAATCGTGCCATTGCATCCTAGCCTGGCAAAAGAGCAAGACTCTGTCTCAAAAAAAAAAAAAAGAAAGAAAGAAAGAAAGGGAGCAATATGGAGGTGTTTGGTTTGCCAGTGGCCCAGAGATGTTGATAAAGCAACCTTTACTTCCCGTCCCCACAACCTTTATCTGATTGTTTATAACTGTGAGCTTCTAGTCTGTGAGAACACCTATATGGATTTTGTTTTTTGTCTCTGAGGGTTTCAGCTAACTCACACCCACAAAGTCCAACAGCCCTCTGAGATTGGCATGTCTCAGCTCTCTCTTTCTCATTCAGGTTCCAGCATCTACCTGTGAGATACTGACCAGGAATCTCTTTCCTAACACCCCTACAATAGGCTGGATCTGCCCCCCACCCCTCAAGCCAGCTGACAGCAACACCAGGACAAGGTTAGATGTTACTAAGCTGACAAAGGGTACTCTGCTAGGGAACTGCCCACTGGTTTCTTGGTATCAGTCAACTAGAGCTTCACCACCCACCCCCACAGCCTCAAATCTGATGTCCTAATAGGGAATTACAGCTCAGTCTTCCCTTATGATTTCAACATCATAAACCTTTTAGGTCTGTTCAGTTTTAGAAAAATGCATTTATTTGCTTGGGGCTTATTTCAAGTCCAAATACATAAAAATCTCACTCCTTGTTTGAGCAAATCCCTAAGACATTCATTCATTCAACAAATATTTAACAAGCTGCTACTCTGTGCCAGGCACTAATTAGCTCTGGGGATACATAAAAAGTTATATTTTTAATTCATTGGTTGTACTTACAAGTTACTTTAATTTAATGTGCTCCTGAAAGAGGAATCAGTTTCTCTTCCTGTGTCACCCATGCATTTGCCACATAATATAACATAATAGGCCATTTCTGTTCTTAATTCCAAAGCTGGATGACACAGAACATCAATTTGCCACATATCCAGTCATCCAACAGACACATAATTCCAGGCTCTGGGATCAGAATCTCAAAGAAACTAAAAAACAAGTAATATGGCCAGGCACGGTGGCTCATGCCTGTAATCTCAGCATTTTGGGAGGCCGAGGTGGGTGGATCACCTGAGGTCAGGAGTTCGAGACTAGCCTGGCCAACATGGTGAATCTCTGTCTCTACTAAAAATACAAAAATTAGCTGGGCTTGGTGGCACACACCTGTAATCTCCCTTATTTGGGAGGCCGAGGTAGGAGAATCACTTGAACCCAAAAGGCAGAGGTTGCAGGGAGCCGAGATTGTGTCACTGCACTTAGATGGATCACCTGAGGTCAACCCAAGCTAAAATATATTCTACAAAATATCTGACCAGTCCTCTTCAAAACTGTCAAGGTCACAAAACACAAGGAAAACCTAAGAAAGTAATAACTAAACACAGTGCAGTGTTCTGGATTGGATCCTGGAAGAAACAAAGATCACTAATGAAAATATCTGGTGAAATGTGAGTGAAGTCTGGAGTTTATTAATAGTGACATATTAGTGTTGATTTCTTAGTTTTGACAAATGTATTGAGTAAACAAATTGGGTGAGAGGTATATGGAAATGTTTTGTACTATCTTCAGAACTTTTCTGTGACTCTGAAATTATTCCAAAATAAAAAAAATTAAACTCTCAAGAGGAAAAAAGGAATTACCAATATCAGGAATCAAAATGAGAATATGGATACAAATTTTACAACATTAAGAAGATAATAAGATGTTGTAACTATCTTGGTGCAATAATTTGAATAGTTTAGATGAAATTAGCACATTATTCGGAAAATACAAGTAAATAAATCTGAGACAAGAAGAATAAAATCTGAATAGTCCTGTAAGTTGGATTTGTAATTAAAACCTTGCTACAAAGAAAACTCCATGTCTAGATGGCTTTGCTAGTGAATTACTCAAAATATTTAAGAAAGAAAAAATATGAATATTCTTCAAAATTTTTTTAAACAGTAGAGGTTAATGACCAGCCTGACCAACATAATGAAACCCTGTCTCTACTAAAAATACAAAAATTAGCCAGACGTGGTGGCTCATGACTATAATCCCAGCTAACTCATGAGGCTGAGGGAGGAGAATCGCTTGAACCCAGGAGATGGAGGTTGCAGTGAGTTGAGATCACACTCTTGCACTCCAGCCTGGGCGACAGAGCAAGACTCTGTTTACAAAAAAAAAAAAAAAAAAAAAAAAAAAGGAGGAAAAGGTAATATATTCCAGCGTGTTTTATGAGGTGGGCAAAATCCTGTTATTGAGACTCAAAAACAGACATTGCAAAAAGAGAAAATTGCTGGACAACTTCTTCAATGAGCTTGGACATAAATATTCTAAACAAAATATTAACAAATCAAATCTGGCAATACACCAAAAAAAGACTTCACACCTTGCTCAGTAATGCCAGCTTTATTCTAGTAGGCAAGATTAGTATAACATTTGAACATCCATCAGCACAAATTTGACATGAACAGACTAAAAAAAAATCATGTAATCATCTCAATATGCAAAAAAAAGCACCTGAAAAAAATTCAATACCTGTTAATGTAATAACACTCAGGAAACCAATAATAGAGAGAAAATTTTTTAATCCACTAAATTGTTTCCATCTGCACCGGGCGCGGTGGCTCACACCTGTAATCCCAGCACTTTGGGAGGCCAAGGTGGGTGGATCATGAGGTCAGGAGTTCAAGACCAGCCTGACCAAGATGGTGAAACCCCATCTCTACTAAAAATACAAAAATTAGCCAGGCATACTGGCAGGCACCAGTAATCCCAGCTACTCGGGAGGCTGAGGCAGGAGATTCACTTGAACCCGGGAGGCAGAGGTTGCAGTGAGCCAAGATCATGCCACTGCACTCCAGCCTGGGCGACAGAGCAAGACTCTGTCTCAAAAAAAAAATCCATCTGCAAAAAGCCTATAGGTATCATCAAACTTAATGCTGAAATACTGAATACTCTCCACTGACATCAGAAGCATGGCAATGATATGTAGCATCACCACAAATACTCAACAGTATACTGGAGGTTCTAGCCATTACTATAAAGAAAGGGGGGAAAGGAATAAAAACTGGAAAAAAAAAACTGTCATTAATCAAAAATGACATGATATACGTAGAAAGTCTGAAAGAATCTGCAAATAAACTATTAGATTTTATAAATGAATTTAGCACAGTTGCTAGAAAGAAGGTCAATATACAAAAACCAACTGTATTTGTTCATGATTCTACAATCAACTCGAAAATAAAAATCTTTAAGACATCATTTATAATAACGCCCAGCGATTCCACATTTTTAGCAGCTTTATCACAATAACCAAAAACTGACAACCACCTAAAAGTCCATCCACAGAGGGCTGAATAACCAAACTGTAATATATTTATATAATGGAATACCACACAGCAATACAAAAGAGTAAGTTACTGTTTTATGCCACAGAGTCAATGAATCTCACTGCCCTATGTTGAGCAAAGAAACCAGGTGCCAGAAAGTATATACTGTTTTATTCAATTACATTCAAGATAACAAAAGCAGTCGAAGGTGGTAGAAGTTAGAGTAGTTCATCCTTTTGGGGGTTTGGTGTTGACAAGGAAGGGGATGAGGCAGCCTTTTGGAGGTGCTGGAGATGTGTGGTGGTGCTCACAGGGGTGTACATCCAAGTCAGCATTCATTGAACTGTACATTTAAAATTGGTGCACTTTGCAGTACCTCCATTGAATAAAAAGAACTGTGGATCAACAATAGAAACCAATCTAGACAATGATAATACTGTAGACAGCATACGACGAAAACCTGGACCAAAGCAGGTGAGGGCAGGATCTTAATTTCTGAGACTGACTCTTCAGGACTTAGAATCTCGATAGAAAGAAAGATACGTGTAAAAGTTACCACTCGATAATGATAAAATGGATTTATTTTCTTTGCAACTTTATCTTGTATTTCAAAGGACACTGTTGCTTTGTTTGTTTGTTTGTTTGTTTGTTTGTTTGTTTTTGAGATGGAGTGTTGCTCTGTCGCCCAAACTGGAGTTCAGTGGCGTGATCTCAGATCACTGCAGCCTCTGCCTCGTGGATTCAAGCAATTTTCCTGCCTCAGCCTCCCAAGTAGCTGGGATCACAGGCACCCACCACCACGCCGGGCTAATTTTTGTATTTTTGGTAGAGACGGGGTTCCACCATGTTGGCCAGGCTGGTCTTGAACTCCTGACCTCGTGATCTGCCCGCCTCAGCCTCCCAAAGTGCTGGGATTACAGGCGTGAGCCACTGTGCCTGGCCCACTGTTGCTTTAAACATTTGATATCAGTGGTTTTCAAAAAGTGAATTAATGGCCTATGTGTTACAGCCTAGCTGGGGAGAACTTGCAGGTCTTGTTAATTAACGGAACACACATTGTGTGGAAAACATGCTACTCTCTGTGAGAAAGCAAAAAAGGAGCCTCAGGAAACAAACCTGTAAATTAAAGAAAGGGGGGAAAGATGCTTCCTCCAGGTAGTGGGAAACCTGGAGAGAGGATATAGGTGGCTCTTCCCCCATTCCCACACCTCTGGACTTTTCCCTGAAGGAGGAAGGAAGGAAATGCAGATACATTTTCTGGGGGGATTTTCTCTGAAGCAAGATGTAAACAAAATATTGTGAACCAACCTAAGGTAATTTGTCCCTTTATAATCATTGGTAGATAACAGATGAGGTCCACAGATGTCCTGGCCCACAACATCATGGCCACAATGGAAGCAAGTCTCAGCCCAGATATGGCCACATGCACATAATGTTTATTATCAGGCAGGTACAGAAACAGTTTCAATGTGTTCTGTGGACATGATGAAGCCCCAGATCTCACACTTTTTAAGTACTACTCCGTTTCACCTGAAACAAATGAAACACTAGTCTCCAGTGAGGATTCAGCGAGCATCTTGTCAAACTCAAAGGGCCAAGACTCTTTTGAATCAGTGGCTGGATTTCAAGGGCATTTAGGAGTCAAACCTACAGTGCTGTTCTAAGGGTCACTAGGCGTGGGATCCTGGTCCTGCAATGGCAGGGAAAGCTCTTCAGTATTTCCAGAGAATTCACACATCTTGGACACTGCTAACTTCACCAGTGAAACACCTCTAACATCCATCGTGCTGGTTAAAACCTCCTGTGTAACTGAACACAGAGCTATCTGAAGCATTTGATGACTTGCTTCACTAACCGCCCCTAGAGTGTGTGCTCTTGCTTAGGGCATCTGGCCCTAGCTTGCAGCTCCAATCTGATTAACACATACATTTATTATTACAGTGATTCTGCTGAAGTTTTTCCTTTTTTTTTTTCTGAGACCGAGTTTCACTCTTGTTGTCCAGGCTGAAGTTCAGTGGCATGATCTCGGCTCACTGCAACCTCCACCTTCTGGGTTCAAGTGATTCTCCTGCCTCAGCCTCCCGAGTAGCTGGGATTACAGGCATGCAACACCATGCCCAGCTAATTTTTGTATTTTTAGTCAAGACGGGGTTTCGCCATGTTGGCCAGGCTGGTCTTAAACTCCTGATCTCATGATCCGCCCGCCTCAGCCTCCCAAGTGTTAGGATTACAGGCTTGAGCCACAACACCGGGCCATGAAGTCTTTCAATTATAGACAACAGAACAGAAGCCATCACAGAAAGGGTTTCTTAATGAAGGGACATAAAGTCGAGATTAGTGGAAAGGGACAATGAACACAGAGCTGAAAGGACAATGAGTGACAAAAATTCGTGATAAGTGAAAAACAAAACAGGAAAATAGGAGTTACAGTAACATTGTTTGAAGTATTTTGTTTTTGTTTGAGATAGAGTCTTGTTCTGTTGCCCAGGCTGGAGTGCAGTGGCATGATCTTGGCTCACTGCAACCTCCATCTCCCGGGTTCAAGCGATTCTCCTGCTTCAGCCTCTCGAGTAGCTGGGACTACAGGCACCCACCACAATGCCTGTTTTTTTGTATTTTTAGTAAAGATGGGGTTCCACCATGGTGGCCAGGCTGGTCTTGAACTCCTGACCTCAAGTAATCTGCCTGCCTCTGCCTCCCAAAGTGTTGGGATCACAGGCATGAGCCACTGTGCCCAGTCTATTTGAAGTTTTCATAATGTATTGCATTTAATCAAAGAGGGTTGTAAAATGTTTTTAAATTCAGGTGATCTCTGAAATTGCCTAGCCCTTGGATTTACTCAAACCAGTGTTTAACTCCTACCTCTGCCACTCATGAAATGCTAGGTTGCCTGCTATTTACTTTCTGCTCCTTATTTTCTTAATATGCATAATAGGGTCAGAAATTATGCTGTGAGGAAATTCGGAAAGGAAAACCCAAACCTGGCAGACAATTGACATTGGCACCCTTCTGCCCCCTGGCGGTAATTTTTAGAACCACGTGGGCAACGGTGAGGGCAAAAATTAAATGTGGAAAGTGTCAAACAAAAACCACGTGTCTTCCTTGTAACGCACAGCAGCGTTTGAATTGCTCATTTTCTTGCCTCCTTAGTGCTCTCTCCCTCCTACTACTATCAGTAGTCCAACCATGCATTGCAGGAAGTTTCAGGAGTCATCCACTTAACCTAGAGCAAACTTGTCCAACCCCCACCTACGGGCCACATGTGACCCAGGTGGCTTTGAATGCAGCCCGACACAAATTTGTAAGCTTTCTAAAATTATGAGATTTTTTTTGTGACTTATTTTTCCTAGCTCATCAGCTAACATTAGTGTTAGTGTAATTTTTTTTTTTTTTTTTTTTAGACGGAGTCTTGCTCTGTCTCCCAGGCTGCAGTACAGTGGCATGATCTCAGCTCACTGCAACCTCCACCTCCCGGGTTCAAGCGGTTCTCCTGCCTCAGCCTCCCGAGTAGCTGAAATTATAGGCATGCACCACCACACCTGGCAAATTTTTTGTATTTTTAGAAGAGCTGGGTTTCACCATGTTGGCCAGGCTAGTCTCTAACTCCTGATCTGCCCTCCTTAGCCTCCCAAAGTGCTGGGATTACAGATATGAGCCACCCTGCCCATAGTGTTTTTTTAATGTGTGGCCCAAGACAATTTTTCTTCTTTTAATGTGGGAAGAAAAAAGTTTGGACGCCCCTACCCTAGAGGAATTATAGTGTATAGTATTTGTTTTCAGTCTTATTTTTCCTTCTCCTCTACTTAACATGGATCTGTGGAGCATATCCATGTCCTTGGGTCATTAGCGTGGCTTTTTAGGGGATGTGATCACAGAGTCAAACCCATGGGAGACATACAGAATTCAGCTGAAGATCACTTAAATATCTAGCACTGCTGTAGCACTAGGGATAGAATATGAAGAGAATTCAAGAATGAACTAAGTGGACAGGCACAGTGGCTCATGCCTGTTATTCCATCACTTTGGGAGGCTGAGGCGGGTAGATCACTTGTGGTCAGGAGTTCAAGACCAGCCTGGTCAACATGGTGAAACCCCATCTCTACTAAAAATACAAAAAATGAGCCAGGTGTAGTAGTGCGTGTCTGTAATCCCAGCTACTCAGGAGGCTGAGGCAGGAGAATCACTTGAACCTGGGAGGCGGAGGTTGCAGTGAGCCGAGATCACGCCAGTGCACTCCAACCTGGGCGACAGAGCCAGACTCTTGTCTCGAAAAAGAAAAAAAGAAAAAAGGATTTAACAAAGCAGTGAATAGATTAATTGGATTTAATTGATGAAAGAATTGAGTAATGGAACGTCACCCATTCTAATCAGGTGATAAAGTAGAAAAAAATTCAAAGATTTAGTAGGAGTTTAAATTGAGCTTAAGGGAATGGGATTACAGTTCCAATCCCATTGGTAAGACAAGTTTCATTTTTAAAAATTCATGTATTTCCCTTCTTTATACAATTGTCAATGTGAGTTTGGAGTTGGAGTGGGAGAGGAAAGCAAAGAATGAAGGGAAAGAAGTAGGAGGAAGATTCTAGAAATGGAGGCAGCGTGGGGGAAGTGGCGGGAACAAAGTCCTGGCATATAGATGCCAAAATCAAAACTTCTGCCATGTTTCCTAGCTGCTTGGTATCAGCGCTGGGGACTTTCCCCCAGCCTGTGACCTTGGCACCCTCTATGTCAACCTGGACTCTGCTCTGTTACTCCACCTGGACGTCCTTTAGTGGGTACTAGCCAGAGTCCTCTCTGGAGCTTCTGCCTGCTACATTTTCTTCCACTGATGCTGACTCAGGCCTAATCCTGGGTAAAGTTGTGATGTGGCTGAGGTGTCTGGGTGTGATTCAAGAATCCTTGAGGGAGAATCAGGAGTTTTGGGTTCCAACTCCAACTTGGTAATTTACCAAGTCACAGCCTGGGTTTCTTTACCATAAAAATGAAGAAATCTGTCTTCTCTAGTTCATAAGTTGTAGAGATCAAATGTGTAAATGCATAGGCAAGTGCTTATGAAAGGCAGTTTCTATCACTGTAAAGAAGTATCATTGATAACTAGTATATGATAATCTGCTACTGTCTGCCTTCCCCGTATGAACCCTATGATGCGCTCAGAATCGCTCCTTCCTGCCTCTTCCCCATCTCCTGTCACAATCTGCTTTTTGTATGTGATTGCTCTTTATACCTTGATCATATTAAATCAGAGATTTATATAATTAAATTTGAGATAGTTATGCCTTGTCCAGAAATAGTCACATATTAAGCCTGATCTCTATTTGGGTGGTAAAAACATTTAGTCCTTGTTCAAGAAACGTTAACCTACAGTTTGGGGTAGGAGGGAGAAGTGAAGCTTACCTTGCGTTCTGAAATCACTATATTTCATGCCTGAATTAGCCTGTCTGAGCTGGAATTCAGAGTGAATCTTTGGATCAATGTTTTAAAGGGACAACTATAGAGACTTCCGTTGCTCTTTCTATGAACATATGTTTTGTTTTTACTGGAATCATATAACAGTTACCATTCAATGGACCAACACAGTCCATCGAGGGCCATAGTGGTGAGAAGGTCAGTGCACAGATGCTGGAGCCAGATGACGTGGGTTCAAATCTCAGCTCTCCCACTTATTACCGTGTGACCTTGGACAGCCTGCTTCACTGCTCCCAGCTTCAGTTTTCTAATTTGCAAAATGGGGGAAATTAATAATACCTTCTCCAGAGGTTTGTTGGGAGGATGAAATAATAGGTCTAAAACACTTAGAGCAGTGTCTGGCACTGAGTCCACATTAGCTAGAATTTATTTTAATTGCATGTTTGAAAAACATTTAAACCATTCAGAAATTTAATTTTAAAAATAAAAACTAAAAATTCCCTTAAGTTCTCTAGCTCCCACTTTAACTCCACTCACCTAAACTGTTAACAGTCACTTTGCAAGCATCATTTAAGAGTTTTTACTGATGTATTTTGTTGTTGTTTGTTTGTATCTGAGACAGAGTCTCACCCTGTCCCCCAGGCTGGAGTGCAGAGGCACGATCTCAGCTCACTGCAACCTCCACCTCCCAGGTTCAAGCAATTCTCCTGCCTCACCTCGTGAGTAGCTGGGATTACAGGCTTGCACCACCACACCTGGCTAATTTTTGTATTTTTAGTAGAGATGAGGTTTCACCATGTTAGCCAGACTGGTCTCGAACTCCTGACCTGGTGATCTGTCCGCCTTGGGCTTCTAAAGTGCTGGAGTTACAGGCGTGAGCCACCATGCCTGGTCTTTTGATGTATTTTTTAAATCAGGGGATTATAATATACTATTTGGCAACTTGTTTTCCTCACTTAGCCACGTAGCTAGGAATTATTTCCAGGTCACTATGCCCAGTGCTACCTTCTTCTTCCTACGGGTTTCATAGTGTGCCGCAGCATGAACACCACACAGTTCATTTAACCAATGTCTTTTTAGGGCTATTTGGAGTGTTTCCAGTTTTCCACTATCGTATTCGCTTTTTACACATTCTTTTCTTTTTATAATTCAGAATCATCAAGCTGAAGCCCAGCAGGGCTTCCTCATTTCATCATAATAGCTCATTTCCTATTGAGCAAAGCTTCTTCCTCAGGTCAGCTCTTGCCACACTTCTTTCTACAGAAAGAAGAAGTGGAATTATCTGTCGTGGGCTTTGGGAGTAAACACACCCATTCCCTTGATGGTGCTGCCCACGCAGCTTTGCCCACACAGCACCACTCTCCCTGAGGCTCCTGAATAATAACCTGCTGTACAAAATCAACATCCCTTTGGCTACAGCATGGCTGATTGCACTTAATAGGTCATAACAGCCCTGGCAACAGACAGGCTCCTTCCCATGATGTATTTCACCTCCTCATTGAAGAGACGTGTGTTCCAGTGTGAATCTGTTCTTCTGTGTCATCCCAATAAATGCTCCTGTGTTCAGGGGTCGCTGTCAGGATGGTTCCCTTGTCAGGAATACTCTTTTCTCTCTCTTCTAAACAGACAAATCTCCTGTTGAGGACACATTCAACTCCTTTTGTGAAGCTTTCTGAGTTGCACCAGCCCACACGAATCCTTCCCTCCACCAAATTTCTTCAGCAAGAATGCCTTCTGGGCTGGGCACAGTGGCTCATGCCTGTAATCTCAGCACTTTGGAAGGCCGAGGCAGGTGGATCCTCTGAGGTTGGGAGTTGGAGATCAGCCTGACCAACATGGAGAAACCCCGTCTCTACTAAAAATACAAAATTAGCCGGGTGTGGTGGTGCATGCCTGCAATCCCAGCTACCCAGGAGGCTGAGGCAGGAGACTCACTTGAACCCAAGAGGTGGAGGCTGCAGTGAGCCTAGATCGCACCGTTGTACTCCAGCCTGAGCAACAAGAGCAAAACTCCATCTCAAAGAAAAAAAAAAGAGGCTGGGCATGGTGGCCTATGCTTGTAATCCCAGCACTTTGAGAGGCTGAGGTGGGCAGATCACAAGGTCACTAGTTCAAGATCAGCCTGGCCAACACAGTGAAACCCTGGCTCTACTAAAAATACAAAAATTAGCTGGGCATGGTGGCACATGCCTGTAATCCCAGCTACTCAGGAGGCTGAGGTAGGAGAATCGCTTGAACCCAGGAGGTGGAGGTTGCAGTGAGCTAAGACTGTGCCACTGTGCTCCAGCCTGGGCAACAGAGCTAGACTTTGTCTCAAAAAAAAAAAAAAAGAAAAGAAAAAAACCAGAATGTCTTCCAAGTGCATAGCACCTGTGTGAGGGTGAAACCCTGGCCCACAGAGCCGGTGGCTGTAGGAAAATTTAAAATAGAAGGCCATAGTATACTGCAATTGCATAGAAACAAGAAGCCTATAAACAGAGAGACACTATGAAATATACTGAAGCTAATATGAGCAAAAGGGAATTATGTTCTGGAACACCAACATCGACAATAGCAATGAAGGAAAGCAAAAGCCTAGCATGGTGTTTCTTAAAGTACTGTCTGAGGGCTTGTTAGAAATGCAAATTCTCGGCCAGGCACAGTATCTCACACCTGTAATCCTAGCACTTAGGGAGGCCAAGGCGGGCAGATCACCTGAGGTCAGGAGTTTGAGACCAGCCTGGCCTGTCTCTACTAAAAATATAAAAATTAGCTGGGTATGGTGGTGCATGTCTATAATCCCAGCTACTCAGGAGGCTGAGGCAGGAGAATCACTTAAACCCAGGAGGCAGAGGTTGCAGTGAGCTGAGATCACACCACTGCACTCCAGCCTGGGTGACAAGAGTGAGACTCTGTCTTTAAAAAAAAAAAAAAGAGAGAGATATGCAAATTCTTAGGCACCAACCCAGACTTACGGAATCAGAAATTCTGGGGTGGGATGCAGCAGTCTGCGTTATCGCAAGTCCTCCAGGTGAGTCTGATGCATGTTGACGTCTAAGAACCACTAGCTTAAGTAGAGATTTAAAGTTGGTGTCTCTAGCACAGAAAGACGTTTGCAACCATGAGTCTCAGGAGGTGTAAAGAAAGTAGAGAGGACTGCAGGTGTTACTCATGCTGCACCCACTGTTTGCTGAGAACATTAGGAGCACCTGCTGCCTTTTGGGCTGGGTGGGAGGAAATAGAGACAAAAGCAAGTGACACCTGGCCTTGCACTTTAAGGGAAGACAGGATGCATCAATAGGACAATAATCATACAAGGTAGGATGCCCTTGTTGCCAAAGTGAATGCTAGAAACTAGTAGTTTTTAAATGAGGCCCCTGGGTAATCTCGTTTGTTACAAATAAGATTCCTAGCTCCCATCCTGGGAGATTCTGATTCAGGAGATCTGAGGATGACTGAGGTTATCCTTTTAAAAAGCTGCTTAGGTGACAAGTTTAAAGAGAAGTCTGATTTGGGAAGTGCTGGTGTAAAGAACAGTCCTAAGAAGATTCCAAGTAGGAGAACTCAAGTGTGGCGGGGCTGGGAAGCCCCAGCTGGCAGGGAGGGGTCCTACTGGCAAGCTACCCACAAGGGCCTGCCCTGGTCAAGTGTCTCCCAGAGGGTCTGCTCCAAGAAGGAGAAACACAGGTGTCCAGGGCTAGCGTTCTGACTGATAATTGGTCCTAGGATTTCTCTCCTGGGACCACTTGAGAGGCAAGCCTTGGCTGCCAGAGGAAAAGGTTGATGGAGGCGGCTGGACAGGAGGAAGGCCTGTGGGAGGAAGGTGCCAAAGTGGGAAGGGAGCATGTGAGGAGAGTCTTGAAGGTTGATGCCAATTATCTCTAGAAAATTGCCAGGCTTTACAGACTCAAGAGCTACTAACCAGAAGACTGAAAAAACTGCCTTAAAGCTGGGTGCAGTGGCTCATGCCTGTAATCCCAGCACTTTGGGAGGCCAAGGTGGGTGGATCACAAGGTCAGGAGTTCAAGACCAGCCTGATCAATATGGTGAAACCCCGTCTCTACTAAAAATACAAAAATTAGCTGGGTGTGGTGGCAGGCACCTGTAATCCCAGCTACTCAGGAGGCTGAGGCGGGAGAATCACGTGAACTCGGGCAGCAGAGGTTGCAGTGAGCCGAGATTGCACCACTGCACTCCAGCCTGGGCGACAGAGCAAGACTCCATCTCAAAAAAATAAAATAAAATAAAAAGAGATGGTGAAGAAATCCATTATCTCTGGTGGTTTGCAAGTTTGATTTTAGCAGTAGAACCCTTAATGAAGATCTCAAGTAGAACTCTGAAATAGGAAACATTTAAACACATAAGAATTGAGCTGCTATGGAGAAATTAGGAGTCCAGTTCCCACCTCCTTATTCTTTTTATCACTCAGGAACAATGACCATTTTTACATCCTGATCTCAACCCTAGCTCCCCAGGATGGTGCTCCACAGAGGTGGCTTGAAAAACACCAAAGGCTAACGTCCTCTCTAGCGCCTCGCTGGGTTGCTTTAGGGACAGCCGGGTCACTACTTCACAAAGTCATCCTTCCCATTGCTGGCAGTTTTGATCTTCAGAAACTTCTGTCTTTTCTTTTTTTCTTTTTTTTTTTAGATGGAGTATCGAGCTTGTCCCTCAGGCTGGAGTGCAGTGGCGCAATCTTGGCTCACTGTAACCTCCACTCCTGGGTTCAAGCAATTCTTGTGCCTCAGCCTCCCGAGTAGCCGGGATTACAGGTACCTACCACCAAGGCCGGCTAATTTTTGGAGTTTTAGTAGAGACGGGGGTTTCACCATGTTAGCCAGGCTGGTCTCAAACTCCTGACCTCAAGTGATCCACCCGCCTCGGCCTCCCAAAGTGCTAGGATTATAGGTGTGAGCCACCATGCCCGGCCAGAAAGTTTTGTCTTTTCTTGAGGTGAAAGCTGCCCCCTAAATTTCCAATGACTGTGCCTAGTTTTTCCCTCTAGAAGTACTAATATACTCTTCTGTATGAAAGATCTTTAAATAACTAAAGAGCTTTAAGAGCAATCTTTTAATTTTTGACTTTTCAGGCAAAAATCTCATCACTTCTTCCAAAGGATTCTCATGTGACATGGTCACCCTCTGTGAGACATACTCCAGTTTTTCAACAGATTTTAAAATGAGGCTCCTAGAAGAAAACATGGCTCCAGTCAGGCTCTGACCAGGACAGTGTAAAATGGAGTCATTCCTTTCCGTGATCTGAGCATTAAACCACAATTAATGCAGCTTAGGCTTACATTAGCTTTCTGGGCAGCCACTCTGCAGTGTTCATACTGCATCTGCTGCCGATTTGATGCCCTCTGTTTCACACTGATTGCTTTCAGGTTAATGCTTTCCTATCCTGTGCTTGTGCAGTTGATATTTCTTTTTTTTTTTTTTGTTTTTTTTTTTTTTTTTTTATGGATTCTTGGTCATTCAAAAGGCTTATTGCAGTGGCCCAATTTTGGCTCACTGCAACCTCTGCCTCCTGGGTTCAAGCAAAGCAATTCTCCTGCCTCAGCCTCCCCAGTAGCTGGGATTACAGGCACCCGCTACCACACCCATCTGATTTTTGTATTATTAGAAGAGATGGGGTTTTTCCATGTTGGTCAGGCTGGTCTCCAACTCCTGACCTCAGGTGATCCACCTGCCTCAGCCTCCCAAAGTGCTGGGATTACAGGTGTGAGCCACCGCAGTTACTTCCTAGATTTAGTTGCCTTGAATTTTAATAAGTGTCACTTGTGTACACCTGGAAGACAGCTAACATGTTTCTGGAGCTCAGGAGAGGGGGGGAGGCAAGAGACTTTTTTTTTTCTTTTTTGGGGGACAGAGTCTTGCTCTGTCGCCCAGGCTGGAGTGCAGTGGCGTAATCTCGGCTCACCACAACATCTGCCTTCTGGGTTCAAGTGATTCTCCTGCCTCAGCCTCCAGAATATCTGGGACTACAGGCGCAAGCCACCATGCCCGGTTGTTTCTGAATTTTTAGTAGAGATGAGATTTCACTATGTTGGCCAGGCTGGTCTTAAACTCCTGAACTTGTGATCTGCCTGCCTCAGCCTCCCAAAGTGCTGGGATTACAGGTATGAGCCACCATGCCCAGCTGGCAAGAGACTTTTTAAAAAAAAGTTTCACATATTGAAAATACTTACTCCATGACAGACACTGTCCTATGCATACAGTATCTAACTTCCTCTTTACACTGGCCCAATGAAAACGGGTATTAACATTCCATTTTACAAATGAGAAAACTGGGGAAAGGAACAAAGATGAAGGTATCCTGATTTCTGAGTTTTTCTGCTGTCAGTCTCAGTGATGACTGAGCGTGCAGATGTTCCTACATACATAGCCACTGAAGCCCCAGCCGGCAATCCTAAGGGAAGAATTGGGCTCAGCAATGGATGAAAGCCTTGAACCACAGGGAGGGAGAGCAGAAGAAAAATCACTCTTGATTCCTTCTCCCTAGGGTGACATCTCATCAACCTTTTGAAGAAAGTGAGGCCAGGCATAGGAATATACCAAAAAAATGAAAAAGAGTTAAAGCTGGATTTTTAAATAAAGCTTATTGAGCATATAATGTTATAAAATGTGCTTGCTCATGCAGTTGTCTTGGATATAAGATCCTGATAATGCGGGAAGTAAAAAAGTTCCTCTTTAAAGTTTCCTAGGCCGGGCACGGTGGCTCACGCCTGTAATCCCAGCACTTTGGGAGGCCGAGGCAGGTGGATCACTAGGTCAGGAGTTCCAGACCAGCCTGGCCAAGATGCTGAAATTCCATCTCTACCAAAAACACAAAAGTTAGCCAGGTGTGGTGGCGGGCACCTGTAATCTGAGCTACTTGAGAGGCCGAGGCAGGGAACTGCTTGAACCCGGGAGGCAGAGATTGCGGTGAGCCGAGATTGTGCCACGGCACTCCAGTCCGGGCGACAGAGCGAGACTCGGGCTCAAAAAAAAAAAAGTTTCCTTTCTTGTTAAAAAATAAGTGTGCTAATAACTTTGTTAAGCCCTATCCTATGTAGCTGTTAAACATGCCATGTTTATAACCATGTAGTACACTTTATGTCCTTGTACTTTAACCAAGATATCCATGCTGGATGTGTTCACAGGCATGTCCCAACTCTCCGTGGCTTTTACCTGTTTGGAAAAGTTTTAAGTTGTTAGCCAATCGGGTTTTAGTTTAGATTGTGAAGTCTGGATCCAGCCAACGGAGATCAGATACAGTAGTAAGGATGATCCTAAATGAGTAAGGGATAAATGTGTCTGTTTTCCTTTGTTCATTGTACTCTCCTGGCAAGATGGCTAGTGAGAGTACCCTTCCTGTAGTCCAGGAAGTCAAAATTGCATTGCTGAAAGATCCTTTGTCTTGGTGCTAATTTTTCTTTGCAGCACCGAGCATCTATTTCCAACATGATACTTGCATACAGTATCTTTATCAGGCTGAAATTATTTCTTCCTTGACTTCCTTTTTATTATGTGTTTATTTATTTATTTATTTAGAGACAGAGTCTCACTCTGTCGCCCAGGCTGGAGTGCAGTGGGGCCATCTTGGCTCACTGCAACCTCTGCCTCCCAGGTTCAAGTGATTCTCCTGCCCCAGCCTCCCAAGTAGCTGGGATTACAGGCACCTGCCACCACACCTGGCTAATTTTTGTATTTTTGATAGAGATGGGGTTTCACCATGTTGGCCAGGCTGTTCTCCAACTCCTGACCTCAGGTGATCCACCCGCCTCGGCTTCCCAAAGTGCTGGGATTACAAGCATGAGCCACCTTGCCTGGCCTTAACTTCCTTTTCAGATTTTGCAGGAGGGAATGGTGCTTGAGTGAAGGAGTAACCCCACATAGACTACTTTATCTACACAGCATTTATGACCATATCATATTTTTCTTTTTCTTTTTATCTATAGTTTGTTGTTGGAAAAAGATATTTTTTCTCGTTGACTGTTGCTCCCCCATGGAAATGTGAGCTCCATGAAAGAAAAGTCCTGGCTGCCTTGTCCTCCTCTGTATCCCTCTATATCCCTGTTACCTAGAATAGTGCTTGGCACATATGAAGTGCTTTAGACATATTAGATGAATAATTAAATAATGGTTCTATGTATGGCACAAACAACCTAAGATTTTTAAAAGATTAATTAAAAACAATGTAAATTCTGAGCAAGGCTCACTCTAGATGTAGAGGTGGTCACATTTAAATTATGAGAAAAAATGGCAGCCAGGTGCAGTGGCTCACACCTGTAATCCTAGCACTTTGGGAGGCCAACGCAGGCTGTTCACTTGAGGTCAGGAGTTCAAGACCAGCTTGGCCAACACTGTGAAACCCCGTCTCTACTAAAAATGCAAAAATTAGCCAGGTGTGGTGGCGCATGCCTCTAATTCCAGCTAGTCAGGAGGCTGAGGCAGGAGAATCGCTTGAACCTGGGAGTTGGAGGTTGTAGTGAGCCGAGATAGTACCACAACTCTCCAGCTTGGGCAACAGAGCAAGATATCATCTCAAAAAAAGAAAAAGAAAAAGAAATAGAAAAAGAAAAAATTGCTAATACCCAGTCCTAAGCCAGAGCTACCTTTTGATAAGTTAAAGAACAAATACTGCCCTCTGATGGTAGTCGTTTTTTAATTTTAGCAGCAATAAACGTCCTCATTTCCTTCATACCAAACTATGGCTACCCACAGTGGCAGAGCCATTGGGAGGGACTTGAAGATGCACAATGTGCTTGCTATCTATGTCCAAGATAATTCTCTTAGCCACTACCCGCACACCCCAGCCTTTCTAACTAGATTGCTGCCCCAGCCTCTCCTATATAGAAATTCTAGAGCCCCACTGATTAACTTGGCAGGAATATAGTGACGCAGCTTACTTGCTTGGGCCAGCTGGAATCCAGAGGCAGGTAACCCATAACATGGCAATTATTCTTTATTCTGTCTGGCTTTTCAACTTGGACTCTTCTGTTTTTGCCTCAAGCTTTCTGCTCTTTTCCTGCTTCCTGTTCTTGGCTCCTCTCATAGGTAGAAATGTGGAAAGTCTAAAATATATTAGTCCATTACATCAAAAGCATACTCCAAAAGGGGGTCCAGGCATGGTGCCTCACACCTGTAATCCCAGCACTTTGGGAGACCACGGCAGACCGATTACCTGAGCTCAGGAGTTCAAGACCGGCCTGGCCAATATGGTGAAACCCCATCTCTACTAAAAATACAAAAATTAGCTGGGCATGGTGGTGCTTGCCTGTAGTCCCAGCTACTTGGGAGGCCAAGGCAGGAGAATTGCTTAAACCTGGGAGGTGGAAGTTGTAGTGAACTGAGATCATGCCACTGCACTCCAGCCTGGGCGACAGAGTGAGACTCCATCTCAAAAAAAAAAAAAGCATAAAAATATCCAAGCATGAACCAAAAAACTAAAAGATTTTTTTTACATCTATTATTTATTTATTTTTGAGACAAGGTATTGCTCTGTCACCCAGGATGGAGTGCCATGGCTTGATCTCAGCTCCTTGCTGCCTTCACTTCCTGGACTCAAGTGATCCTCTCACCTCAGCCTCCCTAGTAGCTGGTGACCACAGGTGCACACCACCACATCCAGCGAAGTTTTTTGTGTTTTTTGCAGAAATGAGGTTCTCACTATTTTGCCCAGGCTGGTCTTGAACTCCTAGACTCACTGATCCTACTGCCTCAGCTTCCCAAAGTGCTGGGACCATAGGCATTAGCCCTGTACCTGGCCCTAAAAAGATGTTAATCTCTTTATCATACAGGCTATCAGTGCCAAGGTATAATTTTCAAAATTCAAAAAAGCATAATTCTCATATAAATAGAAAATGAATCCATGTTTAAGACTTATTAACTCATTGAGGAAGAAGACCAGTAAGATGTAAAGCTAGTTCAAAGAGTATCTACAGGTATTCACAAAGGGATGTTAAAATAAGACTGTTAGTTTAGCTTTAAAAGTGGTTAATGAACTGGACGTGGTAGCTCACGACTGTAATCCTTTGGGAGGCCAAGGTGGGCAAATCACTTCAGGTTAGGAGTTTGAGACCATCCTGGCCAACATAGTGAAACCCCATCTCTACTAAAAAATACAAAATTCAGTGGTTGTGGCAGTGGCACTTTTAATCCCAGCTACTTGGGAGGCTGAGGGAGGAGGATCGCTTAAGCCCAGGAGGCAGAGGTTGCAATGACCCAGGATCAGGCCATTGCATTGTATCCTGGGCAAGGAAGTGAGATGCTATCTCAAGGAGGGGGGCGGGGAAGGGGTTAATGTCCTATAGGGAAATGAACCATAACCTTCACAGTTACCTTTTTTACTGGGCAGAAATCTTCAAGTTAATATGTAGCTGTACTACATCTAGGCTCTAATCGAATAGTAAATAGCAAAGTCAAACAGTTACATTGTTCTAGAAAATTAAATAAACCCGGTGCAAGCTTTTAAATAATGCACTAGTATGACATTGAAAAGACATGTGGCCCTCATTTTTGCCTTATTTGTAAGTTTCAGGTAGTTAACACAAGTTTATATATTTTTCTTTTATTATTATTATTTTTTTGAGATGGAGTCTCGTTCTGTCACCAGTCTGAAGTGCAATGGTGCAATCTAAACCTCCGCCTCCCAGGTTCAAGCAATTCTCCTGCCTCAGCCTCCCAAGTAGCTGGGACTACAGGTGCGTGCCACCACGCCCAACTAATTTTTGTATTTTTAGTAGAGACAGGGTTTCACCATGTTGGCCAGGATGAACTCTAACTCTTGGCCTCAGGTGATCCACCCGCCTCAGCCTCCCAAAGTGCTGGGATTACAGGCGTGAGCCACCACAACCAGCCAAATTTTTATATTTTTCAAGGTCTTACCTTCTATTAGTCTTTCCATTTGGAATTAAACAGTGGATATGAAAAACAGAAAATGTAAATATCCCCAAACTTCTTTTGTTACTAGTTCACAATTCGAATTTCAGGGTGGGGAGAAAAAAAGGAAAGTGAGAGAAGAGATTAAAGTTTTGGGTTAAATGGATTTTTTTTTTTTTTTTTTTTGAGATGGAGTTTTCTTCTGTCACACAGGCTGGAGTGCCGTGGCACGATCTTGGCTCACTGTAACATCTGCCTCCTGGGTTCAAGCAATTCTCCTGTCTCAGCCTCCCATGTAGCTGGGATCACAGGCACACCACCAAGCCTGGCTAATTTTTGTATTTTTAGTAGAGACGAGGTTTCACCATTTTGGCCAGGCTGATCTTGAACTCCTGACCTCATGATTCACCCAACTTGGCCTCCCAAAATACTGGGATTACAGGCGTGAGCCACCTTGCCTGGCCATAAATTTTGAGAATTATATATAATGAGTTTCAATGTATCCATTCTATTTCTATGGTTCATTATTAAAGATACCTCTAAGTTTCTTGAGGGTAGAGAAGGCCTCTGGCCAAAAATGTGAAAATTACCTAGTATCCAATATATAATATCAGGGAAGAGGGACAATGGAATCAAGAAATATTTAATAGTAGTGATGACAGATGTCTTGGCTCTGGCTAGAGGCATATGGCAATCTTATTGGCCCAACTACACAAGACTACAATTAATTAGGCCACAAGGGGAAAAGAAGGCAGTCCTAAAATGTTCCTGGATTAGGTGTCCATGTTTAAGCTAGGCCCAAGGAACATCATTCCATTTGAAGAATATGCTGCCTGTCTTGAACATGTACTACCATGTTTTTTTTCCTTTTGGTGGAGCATGTATAGATTTATGCAGAAATTTTTGATATACATTATTTATATTCTGATTAGATCTTTAAATATATTTCTATATTTTAAAATCTAACCTTCCTAATCTTTTATCACCTCTCTCTTCTGTACTTTTTCTTTCCTTTTCCTAAACATATACTATAATTCCATCTTTTTACATTTTCTTCTTCAAGTTGGTGCAGTTGCCAAAACCATAGTAAGCATTTTGTACCCACCCAAGTGACTTTAGGATCTGGCTGATTTTTTTTTTTTTTTTTTTGAGACAACGTCTTATCTGTCACCAGGCTGGAATACAGTGGCGTGATCTCGGCTCACTGCAACCTCCACCTCCTGGGTTCAAGCGATTCCCCTGCCTCACACTCCTGAGTAGCTGAGACTACAGGCACCCGCCACCACGCCTGGCTAATTTTTTGTATTTTAATAGAGACAGGGGTTTCACCATGCTATCCAGGATGGTCTTGATCTGCTGACCTCATGAACTGCCTGCCTCAGCCTCCCAAAGTGCTGATCTGGCTAATTTTATTCTCCTTTCTGCCGCTCATCAATATCCCCAGGATCTTTCAACATCTGAGCTAGTGCTCATTTACACTCCTTGATTTCACAAGACTCTAACTTTCTTGATTTCCTGTACTTCCCTCTCTGTCTTTCTTGGTTAGGAACATGCAGATGCCAGATCTCATTAGCACCAGGGCTTCTAAACTTCTGAGATCTCTTGACTCAGCATTTTCCTTCTCTGACCCAATTGCTCTATCTGTTTTCTCCCAAGCAAACCTGCCACAGCTTGCTAAATCTGCCCGGGTGCAATTAATCAGTTCCTATCATTTGACTCACTGCTTCCTGGCTCCACAGGACCCTATCCAGCTTTAGACTCCAAGGTCCACTGCTTTGTGTTGCCCTTGCCAGTTTCCTGGCCTTCCTCAGTCCCTTATGCCTGCTGTGTCCACTGAATCAGTGTCTTCCCAGAGGTCTCCGGGCCTATTCTTGAGATGCAGATGGTCCACATTGTGTCCAGAGATGGAAGAGGCCAATGGAAGAGGTGTGTTCCCTTGTTAACAGGAAGTTTTTACTGCAATAAACAGAAAAATACCAATTTAAATTGGTTTTTATTTTTATTATCATTATTTTATTGACTGATTTTTTGTGATGGCGTCTCACTCTGCCACTCAGGCTGGAGTGCAATGATGCAACCTGGGCTCACTACAATCTCTGCCTCCCCGGTTCAAGCAATTTTCCTGTCTCAGCCTCCCGAGTAGCTGGGATTACAGGCGCAGACCACAACGCCTGGCCAATTTTTGCATTTTTAGTAGAGACGGGGTTTCACCATGTTGGCCAAGCTGGTCTCGAACTCCTGACCTCAGGTGATCCACCTGCCTCAGCCTCCCAAACTGTTGGGATTACAGGCATGAACGTACTACATCCAGAGATTTATTTAGATCAGTCACAATTTGCCCCTGGATCTGAGACTTGCATGGGAGGCTTATACTTGAACCACAAAATTGGACTTCTGCAGGCAATAAAGAAGGTGATTAAGGATACTGAGTAGGTCATCGGCAGTATCTGCTATAATGTGAAATGGTGGACCATTGAGAGGAAGACTTTACAGTCATAAAAGTTAAAATTTCTGAGTTTGAAGGTCATTAATTTAACCATTAACACTCTCTTCTTGTAAATTTGACCAAGGGAAGTTCTTTTGTTAGGTTAGTTGTTTTTTCAGGGGAAATGGTGAAGATGGGGGAGATTCTTTTTAATTTATAACTCCTGGCCAAGAGCGGTTGCTCACGCCTGTAACCCAGCACTTTGGGAGGCCAGGGTGGGCAGATCACCTGAGGTCAGGAGTTCAAGACCAACCTGGCCAACATGGAGAAACCCCGTCTCTACTAATAATACAAAAATTATCTGGGCATGGTTGTGGGTGCCTGTAATCCGAGCTACTTGGGAGGCTGAGACAGGAGAATCACTTGAACCTGGGAGGTGGAGGTCGCAGTGAGCTGAGATCACGCCACTGCACTCCAGCCTGGGTGACAAAGTTAGACTCTGCCTCAAAAAAAAAATTTTTTTTTTAACTTCTGGATTATCCATTTTTGTTTGACCCCCTAGAATCTACTTTCTCCATCTATATGGAACACATCCAACCTTAGCCTTCCATCTGAAAAAAGGTGCTCCGCTCACCTCCCTCCTGCTTTCACCCTAACTACTCCCTCTCTCCCGCGCTTCTCCCCAGTCTCACTCTAACCACATGGCTCTGCTTGCGCCATTCAGGAGAGAGCAGAAATCGTTAACCTCTTAACCAGTTCTTGGTATCATAAACTGACCTGACTATAACTACGTCAGTCTTTTGTCTTGTTCTTCCCTCTCCTTGAAAGTTATCTTTCTCCAGACATCCTGGGGAGTTTTCACAGAGTAAATACTCAGAAGTATTTACTGAACAAATGCATTTATTCTGTCCCTTCTCCAGCCTTTTTTAACCTGCACCTCTGTGTGGGCTCAAGGAGGTTTTAAGCGTATCTTTGGTCCCCCTTGCTCAGTCTTAAAACAATGGTCTGCAGATATTTGTTTCCTATTTTTTAACAGCTTTATCAAGACATAATTTACATAGTTCAATATATGCCATAACATTTACCTGCTTCTAAGTGCAAAAATCAATTACTTACAGTGAATTTATACAATTGTGAAAACAAGACACAATCCAGTTTTAAAGTGTTTTCATCAACCCCCAAAATATCATCTCCCATGTCCACTTGCGGTCAATTCCTGGTCCTTAGCCCCAGGCAGCCATAATCTGCTTTCTGTCTCTATAGAGTTGCCTTTAAAAAATATTTCATATAAATGGACCATATAATATAGTCTTTTCTGTCTGGCTTCTTTCTTTTTTCTTTTTATTTTTTAATTTTTTAAGACGGGGTTTCACCATGTTGAAACCTGACTTATCTCCTGACGTCATGATCCGCCCACTTTAGCCTCCCAAAGTGCTGGTATTACAGGCGTGAGCCACCGCGACCGGATTTTCTTTTTTTTTTTTTGAGATGGAGTGTCCCTCTGTTGCCCAGGCTGGAGTGCAATGGTGTGATCTCGGCTCACTGCAACCTCCACCTCCTGAGTTCAAGCAATTCTCCTGCTTCATCCTTCTGACTAGCTGGGATTACAGATGTGCACCACCACGCCCAGCTAATTTTTGTGTTTTTAGTAGAGACAGGATTTCACCATGTTGGCCAGGATGGTCTCCATCTCCTGACCTTGTGATCTGCTGGCCTCGGCCTCCCAAAGTGCTGGGATTACAGATGTGAGCCACCACGCCCAGCCCTGTCTGGCTTCTTTCACTTAGCATAACGTTTTTGAGGATTACCCTGTATTGCTAGTTCATTTTTCTTTTTTTTTGAGATGGAGTCACAGAGTCACTATTTCTTTTCTTTTCTTTTCTTTTCCTTTTTTTTTTTTTGATACAGAGTCTCACTCTGTTGCTCAGGCTGGAGTGTAGAGTGCAGTGGCATGATCTTGGCTCACTGCAACCTCCGCCTCCCCATTCAAGCCATTCTCCTGCTTCAGCCTCCCGAGTAGCTGAAACTACAGATGCGCACCACCACGCCTCACTAATTTTTGTATTTTTTTGGTAGAGATGGAGTTTTGCCATGTTGGTCAGGCTGGTCTTGAACTCCTGACCTCAGGTGATCTACCCGTCTTGCCCTCCCAAAGTGTTGGGATTACAGACATGAGCCACCGTACCCTGCCAGTTTCTTATTATTGCTGAATAATATTCTATTATATGGCTATCCAACATTTGGTTTCTCCATTCACCAATCAATGAACATTTGTATTGTTTTCATTCTTTGCCTTTGCTATTACAAATAATACTGTTATGAACAGTCACATACAAGTCTGTGTGTGGACATATGTTTTCATTCTCTTTGGCAGATTCCTGCAGGTGGAATTTCTGGGTAGTACAGGAATTGGGGGAAGAAGGGAAAGGGTGAATTTCCTCATTTTACTTTTACATTCTGGTATTTGTTTAAAATTTTAAAATAATGAATATGTATTTTATAATGAAAAAAGTAAAAAGAGCTCGCCTTAACTTTGGAAAGAGCAAGACACATGGAGGAGGCCACACATGGTGGCTCGTATCTATAATCCCAGCACTTTGGGAGGCCAAGGTGGGAGAATTATTTGAGCCCCGGGGCTTAAGACCAGCCTGGGCAACACAGAGAGCCCCCATCTCGACAAATATAATAAAAAATATTAGCTGGCTGTGGTAATGCACACCTGTTGTCATAGCTACTTAGAAGGCTGAGGTGGGAGGATCACTAGAGCCTGGGAGGTCGAGGCTGCAATGAGCTGTGATCTTGCCACTGCACTCCAGCAAAAACAAAACTCCTCAACTCATTCATATGATCTCCCCATTCTGTTTTGGCTAAGCTATGTAACACCTCAAAGGCAAAAGTTAAGATGATTTTGTAGCTTTCTTTTGCTCCTAACCTAGCAGACAAATGGGATGTGCTCAATAAACATCAAAAAACATTAATTTGGGCCAGGAGTGGTGGTTCATACTTGTATTTCCAGCACTTTGGGAGACTAAGCTGGGCAGATCACCTGAGGTCAGGAGTTCGAGACCAGCCTGGCCAACATGGTGAAACCCTGTCTCTACTAAAAATACACAAAATTAGCCGGGAGTTGGGGCATGTGCCTGTAATCTCAGCTACTTGGGAGGCTGAAACAGGAGAATTGCATGAACCAGGGAGAGAGAGGTTGCAGTGAGCCACAATCATGCCACGACTCTCCAGCCTGGGCGACATAGGGAGACTCGGTCTCTTAAAAAAAGAAAAGAAAAAAACATGAATTGGGAAATCTACTACAGATGATATTAACATCATCAAAAGATAACTACTTTGATACATATGGGAATTTAGTATATGATAAAAATGACATTTCAAATCAAATGGGGAAAAGGTAAGTTATTCAATAGATAGTGATGTTGGGACAATTGAACGGGCATCTGGACAAAAAAGTTGGATTCGCATCTCACATAGTATTCCAAAATAAATTTGTATATAGAAAAAGAGACACTTAAAAAATAATCTTGGCAGGGCTCAGTGGCTGCCCTTGGGAGGCCAAGGCAGGTGGATCACCTGAGGTCAGGAGTTTGAGACTACCCTGGCCAACATGGCAAAACCCCATCTCTACTAAAAATGTAAAAATTAGCCAGGCATGGTGGCGGGCGCCTGTGGTTCCAGCTACGGAAGAGGCTGAGGCAGGAGAATTGCTTGAACCTGGGAGGCAGAGGTTGCAGTGACCCAAAATCACATCACGACACTCTAGTCTCAGTGACAGGGCGAGACTCCATCTCAAAAAAGAAAAAAGAAAAAAAAGAAAAATCTTGTGAAGAATGCCTTTCTATATATGACCAAAAGTGCAGAAGTGTAGAGAAAAATATTCATCAATTTTACCACATTAAAAAATCTACCTGAAAAACATACTCAATTTTTTAAAATGACAAGGTGAAAATATTTGCAACTTATATCATAGACTAAGGACTGATTTCCTTAATAAACAACTTATATACATCTGTAAGAAAAAGACCAGCAACCCGATAGAAAAATGAACAAAGGACTTAAGTTATTTCATAAAAAAATGGCTCTTGGCTGGGTATGGTGGCTTATGCCAATAATCCCAGCACTTTGGGAGGCTGAGGCGGGTGGATCACAAGGTCAAGAGATCGAGACCATCCTGGCCAACATGGTGAAACCCCATCTCTATAAAAATACAAAAATTAGCCAGGCATGGTGGCACGTGCTTATAGTCCCAGCTACTTGGGAGGCTGAGGCAGGAGAATCGCTTGAACCCAGGAGGCGGAGGTTGCAGTGAGCCGAGATCATGCTACTGTTCTCCAGCCTGGGCTACAGAGTGAGACTCCATCTTAAAAAAAAAAAAAAGGCTCTTAAATGTATGATATGCAACCCCCTCAAAATAAGGAAAATGCAAATCAAAACTATAAGATATCACTTTTATATTGAAAAATTGGCAAAACTCAAAAAGTTTGATTAACATTTTCCATTGATGAGTATATGGGGATGGGTATCAAATGTATTGCTGATAGTTCAAGTTGGTACAACCTTCATGATAAGTACTATGCATTGGTGAAATACACTCCAACCTCATCTACCATTTCTTCTCTTGCACAATTTGTATTAGCCATATTGGCCTCCTGCTCCTCCTCAAACGTGCAAGGCACACTCCAGCCGCAGGGCTAATGCACTCGCCTTTCCCCGCTAACCCTGAAATGCATACCAATTTTTCCTTACCTCCTCAGGCCTTTGCTCAAATGTCAGTGAAGCCTTCTCTGATCACCCGATCTAAAACAGCGGCTCCCATCCCCTCTATCATTCTCCTTTTCACCCCATTTTTTTCTTTTGAGCACTTATCATCTGATGACATTCTTCTATGAATTTATGTTTACTGTCTCTGCTTTCCAATTGTAAACCTAGGACTTTGTTGTATATACTGCTGTAACCCCAAACTCCAGAACGTTACAGGCTTAGAATGTAGTAGGTGCTCATTAAGTACAAATAATGAATGAATGAACGTCTACTGAGGACAACTTAATATCTGTTAAAACTTAGAATGCACATACTTAGTAATTCTCCTTTAGGCATTTATCTGATAGATATCCTTGCATATGTGTGAAACAGAATGTAAAGGTTATTTGTTGTAGCACTGTTTGTATTAATGAAAGAAGAAAACAACCTAAGGACATTTTTTTCTTTTTTGAGACAGAGTCTCACTCTGTCGCCCAGGCTGGAGTGCAATAGTGCGATCTTGGCTCACTGCAACCTCGCCCCCCAGTTTCAAGCGATTCTCCTGCCTCAGCCTCCCGAGTCACTGGGACTACAGGCGCATACCACCATGCCCAGCTAACTTTTTATATTTTTAGTAGAGATGGGGTTTCACCATGTTAGCCAGGATGGTCTCGATCTCCCGACCTCGTGATCTGCCCACCTCAGCCTCCCAAAGTGCTAGGATTACAGGTGTGAGTCACCGAGCCTGGCCAGACAAATTTTAAAATAAGTTACCTATAGCCAGGCATGGTGGCTGATGTCTGTAATCCTAGCACTTTGGGAGGCTGAGGCGGGCAGATTGCTTGAGCCCAGGAGTTTAAGACCAGCCCAGGCAACATGCTGAAACCCCGTCTCTACAAAGAATACAAAAATTAGCCAGGTGTGGTGGCGGGCACCTGTAATCTCAGCTACTTAGGAGGCTGAAGTGGGAGGATCACTTGAGCCCGGGAGGTTGAGGCTGGGGTGAGCCGTGATCATGCCACTGCACTCCAGCCTGGGTGACAGAGTGAGACCCTGTCTCAAATAAAAAATAAGCTACCTATACAATAGAATAAAGAAATACTATGTAGATATGAAAAGATCTCTAATTGAGAAAATTATTTGGCTCTCTTTGGCAACTGTACTATCTCAAAACTCTGGTGATGATATCACTGCAAGAATGAGCTCCCTTACAATGAAGTGCTTAATGGTAAGGAGAGTGGAAGTGAACAGGTAGAAACACTGAGTAATTATTTTCACTATAGTTTTATTTTATAAGCATAAATTTCCTTGTAGAAAACATAGAATTTCTACCAATTAAACAATATTCTAATAAGAATAAACGTATCAAATCACAGATAATGTTGTCAAACGAAGATGCTCTCTTGCAGATCCAGTCTCGAATAGGCCTAAACTGGCAGTGCCTATTGTTCATTTATTATGGGTGGATTTCCCATTTTACAAACAAACCTTTATTTATGGGAAGAGGTTCAGCATTTCACAATGTCTTTAGTATATTTCCTGATGCCACAGGGGCAGAATTCCCTTTTTGTCCAACAAGTGACATCTACTTGCAGCTGCAGGGCATTTTGCAGGGGCACTCTTTTCCAGAGTTAAATACATACAAAGACATAACACATACAAGATAATTCCCTGGTAACCATATATGCCCCCCAATCTTGTCAAACTATAATTTGCTTATTCCTCAAAAAAAACATTCTGCTTCTTATCTCTTTACTACCTCTCCTTTCCTTCTTTTCAGTTGCTTTTATCTGGAATCCTACACGAGTGAGCATCTACCTAAATACTACTATTTCAAGGGCCAGGACAACTCCTATCTCTTTACTAAAGGACAAAGTCTTCTCTTACTATTCTTTCTACTCTACAGTAATATAGGCTCTGAACTTCCTTAGCCTTTATCATGCATTTGGCTCTAATCTTTTTGTTGTTTAATACTGACAATTAGCTCTTCACGTTTTTTACATCTTCCAGTTAGATTGACTGTAAGCTTTTTTTTTTTTTTTGAGACAGAATTTTGCTCGTTACCCAGGCTAGAGTGCAATGGTGTGATCTAGGCTCACTGCAACCTCCGCCTCTCAGGTTCAAGTGATTCTCCTGCCTCAGTCTCCTGAGTAGCTGGGATTACAGGTGCCCGCCACCATGCCCGGCTAATTTGTTGTATTTTTGGTAGAGACAGGGTTTCACCACGCTGGCCAGGCTGGTCTCAAATTCCTGACCTCAGGTAATCCGCCTGCCTCAGCCTCCCAAAGTGCTGGGATTAAGGTGTGAGCCACTGTGCCCAGCATGATTGTAAGCTCCTTAAAGACAGATTCCTTTATTCTGTTTTTCCCATATTCCTCATGTATCTACATAGCAGATGCTTTAAATGTCTTGGTTTTGAAAAGTAACATGGTCAATCCCCTATAACCCAACATATATATTTAGTATTCTTTAAAGCTTTTTCCAGAACCAGTCTGGTATAAATACAGGTATTCTGCTAGCCCAGTACATTTTTTGAGTGTTTGGTATCAGAACTCATCAGCAGACTCTGTGTCCCAGCCACAGGACTGCAGTTGTTCATCCTGTGGGAATTCAACTTCAATGTCATAAACAAAATTTGGATCATCCTTCTTCTTCTGATGTTTCTCAAAAAGTTCATCCATGATGCTCTTCCTTTTGGCAAGCTCCTTGTCATCTAGTTTGTTCAGATCTTCCTCAGGATCAATGGTTGTTTCCCGACGAATCTGTTCCATTGTTTCTGCCAAACTCTGCCCCGACAAGTGACCTCGTAAAAAACTGAATAGCTTCTCTAGCTGCCTCAGGGATACTTGTTCCAGGTAACTCTTGTGTCGTGGATTATTCTTTAATTGTTCAGCAGCCCTGGTGCAATCTGGGAGAGAGAAGAAAACTATATACCACATACATACTGCATACATTATATACACCACAAACTACTGCAACAGCCAAAATAGAACCAAAAATTCTGAACCCTGAAAGCGTTATCTCCATTACAGTCAAGTAGCTAAATGGTTTTATTAGAATGAATTATTTTGTAGAACTATTCCTTTATATTGAGCTTTCGGTGTGGTGGGAGAAGGAGAGATCTATTTTTGACTTCTTTAGCTTACAAATCACTTTGTAGAGGTATTAAACACTTTCAACTGGAGAATATGTCTGAGAAGAGAAGTGATATTACAGATTTTAGATAGCAGTAGTGGTATTAATAAAATATTAAGACTACAAATAAACATTTGGAAGGAGAGAAGGGAATTGATATTATTAAATAATGCTATATCATTTAACCTAGCTAGTACTCCCAAAAGGATTATTAATTCTCAAACAGGGGGGAAAAAAGCCCACTTCCCTTTTATAGATTAGGAAACAAAAGCTGATTGACAGTAAGTAATTAATCCAGTGTCACACATCCAGTCCCCAACCTGTATTTAGAGAATATTTAAGACAGGAGGCAAGATAAAACATGAGGTACCTGAAAACTTTGAAAAGTTTCGGACTGGCATAATGCGCTGGCGAATTTTCCCCTTGATTTCATTCTCATAGATTAAGATAATAGCTGGAGGCTGAAATCTAATCCCACATTTCTTGGCAGTGCACATCATTCCCACATACACGTGAGGGTAAATCAGAGGAAATCTGATGACAATGTGTAAGTTGCATAATCACTTCCTGCTAAAGAGAAAAAACAACTAGGTGTGGATAAATGTCATTCATTTCCCTCACCCCTTTTCCCCAGAAGATCTGGTTCTAGTCCAGCTCTGGCAACACATGCTCAGCCTGTGAAGCTTAATCATTTTTTTCTTTTTTTTTTTTTTGAGACAGAGTTTCACTCTGTCACCAGGCTGGAGTGCAATGGTGCAATCTCAGCTTACCACAGCCTCCGCCTCCCAGGTTCAAGTGGTTCTCCTGCCTCAGCCTCCTGAGTAGCTGGGATTATAGGCGTGAGCCACCATGCCCGGACTTTTTTCTTTTTTCAATTAAAATATGGAATGCTTCATGAATTTGTGTCCATCCTTGCACTGGGGCCATGCTAATCCCCTCTGTATCATTCCAATTTTGGTGTCTGTGCGCTGAAGTAAGCACAAAGCTCAGTTACTTTGAGAGCTGCCAGGAAAGTTCAGTGTGGCCCTGGGTTAGTTTCAATCTGTTGGACTCCTAAGACTCTGGTTCCCTCAAGAATATAGACTTGTTCATATGTGAATCTGGGGATGCAATCCAGTTTGAATCTCTTAGTCAAAGATTGAATATGAATCCCTAAGTCAGCCCAATAGCTGACCTACAAGGTCTTTCGTATTTATCAATTAAGAAAAGATGTATCAAGCATCCTCTATATCAAGGTACTACGAGCTTTTTAACTTTAATCATTTTGTCCTGAGGGGTTCACCAGTCCAGAGCTGTCTCCTTTGTACTTTTCTAATTATTTTACTAGAGCTTTTCATTATTACTTATTTAATCATCTATCTTCCCTTCTAGTCAATATGGTACATGAGGGTGGGGGGCATGTTCATTTTTCACAATATCTGAGCATAGTAGGCATTCCACACATTGTTTAATGCTGTGAATTAACATGATGGTCTCCGAACACTTTCATAAACATTTACAGTCTAGAAGCCTGATCAAAAAGCAGACCTGATGCAGAATCAGCTTCTTCATATACAAGTCAGTAACATTTCCATGCCTTTTATTTTGGCTTATTTGTCTCACTATATGAAATTTTTCTAGCTACAAGAAATATAGCTATTTGTAGATTGATACTATTCTCTCTTCCTTTCCCCACCCTCAATGCCCAAATCCACTTAATCATAAGCACTGCTTTGGATGTGACTATGACATTCTTGGAAAGATTCATCAATGTCAAGAAACATTGACGTAAAGTGGCATACGGTGATGATATCTCGGTGAACTCAGTTCTGTTGGAGAATCACTATTAGGAACTTACTTTTTTTTTCACTCAAAAACCTAGTGTCCATATCTAAGGAACATACTTTTAATAAAATAGCAGTGATTATACACATTCATTGCAGAATAATGGGGCAAAAGAGAGGGGAAACATATAGAAAATAATCACCCTTGATTGTGTCCAGTCTTTCTTCTTTCTCCTTTTGTTTTTTGCAGGTGGGCGGGGTGAGATGGAGTCTTGCTCTGTCGCCAGGCTGAGTACAGTGGTGGGATCTCAATTCACTGCAACCGCCACCTCCCAGGTTCAAGCGATTCTCCTTGCCTCAGCATCCCGAGTAGTTGAGACTACAAACACGCGAGTCACTGTGCCCGGTCACAAAAACCTATTTTGAAAAATTACTATGCTCTACTTCTAATCTGATACAATGATCTCACACCATTTTCTCCTTCTTTTCCTTTTCTCTTTTTTTTTTTTTAAATGAATACTACTCCCAATTCACCTAAAATTTGATGTTAGTAAACTAGAACCTACTGAGCACAATATAAACTCTACACACTATAGCAAATGATTGTCCTCATCAAAGACGTATGTAATTGGTATTCAAATAACGTAGTTTTACCAGACTCTTTTTAAAATTTAACTTTAATTTTTGCTAAAATAACTTTTGTATTTGGAATATAAAATAATTCTATAAGGCTTATAATAAAAAACTAGTCTGCCCTATCCTCTTCATACGGAGCCAGACTGAATTTTAAAAGGCATGTCTTCCAAAATTTCTCTCCATTTCTTAAAAAACATGCTTATACTACCATTTTCAGTGCTTTTGTTTTTGTTTTGAGACGGAATCTTGCTCTGTCGCCCAGGCGGAGTGCGGTGGCGGTGGCACGATCTCGGCTCACTGCAATCTCCGCCTCCCGGGTTCAAGCGATTCTCGTGCCTCAGCCTTCTAAGTAGCTGATATTACAGATGCCTGCCACCACGCCTGGCTAATTTTTGCATTTTTAGTAGAGACGGGGTTTCGCCATGTTGGTCAGGCTGGTCTCGAACTCCTGACCTCAGGTGATCTGGCCAAAGTGCTGGGACCACAAGCGTGAGCCACCCTGCCCTGCTATTTTCAGTTTTAAATCGTTATCTTTTGACGTACACTCTCTTTCCTCTTTGCGACACCCATCCTAGAGCCCTCTGTTCCACTCCAAGCCACCTGGATGCTCTCTAGGCCTGCTTACAGATTCCACTCTGTTTAGGAAGGAGGACGGCACGTTTACCTGATTATTCTTCCTGAATACTCTTCTCCTCAGAGATCAGTAACTGCCCACAATTTTGTTAGGAAGCCCCACAGCACCTAAGGCGTACGGATGTCCCCAAAAGGTAGACGATTCTCTCCCTACTCACGTCTCCACTAGTGCAAGGCTGGCTTTCTTACCCTTAGAGAAACACAGAAATGACATCTTCTGCAGGCCAACGTCTAAACAGCCAGGAGTGGGTATTTTTCCACCCAACCGCAGTGCACAGAAAGCACCTAAGCCGACTTTGAGGGCGGGCGGAGTCTGGCGCTGCAGGAAGAGGCGACAGCCACAGCCCTACAGACAAGCCCGAGGGGTGAACTCCCCGACCCGAGGCCTGAACCCGGAAATACCGGGAAGCGGAGGCAGGGGCCGGCCGGGGGCGCGGTCCGCCGGCTCCCACGGCTGAGTGCGGGGATCCCAGGTCCCGCCGAGCGCTGGCCGAGGTGTTTCCACAGCAACAGGCCGGGCGCTCATCCCCGCGCGTGCGCAGCTCCTCGCCCGCCCCCGGGTGGGCGGAGAGAGGAACGGAGGGGCGGGAACGGACGCCTCACGCCGCGCGGGAACCTTTGGGGGCCGGGGCTGCAGGCAGCAAGGATCTCCGGGCGCTAGGCGCGCGCACCCAGCCCTGGGTCCCCGCCGCGAAATCCGCGGTAGCGCGCTGTAGGAGCGGCGGGCGGCCAGTGCACGCCCCTTCCTGCGTCCGCAGCTGGCTCCGCGCGCCCCTCTCGGGCGTCCGGCCTCCGGCGTCCTGGCGGCTTGGGTGGCGGCGGTTCGGGCGGTCGCCTGGCTGCTCCTCGGGGCGGCGACCTGGCTCACGCGCGGGCCCGCCGCGGCCTTCACCGCCGCACGCTCTGACGCCGGTAAGGGGGGCCGGGCTGCGGAGTGCGGGCGGGGCTCGGGGGCCAGAGCTTGGGAAGCGGTCCCGGCTCCTCTGCCTCTCCGCGGGTTGCTGGGACGTGGGGACCCGGCGCGGGACCTAGATCGATAGGGCGAGCCGGAGGAGGTCAAACACCAGAGCCACGTGCCCTCCTCCGTCCCCCTGCCCTCCCGTGCGCTTTGCTCTGCGGCAGATCCCGGGTCTCCGAAGAGTCGGGCTCGGGCTCTGCGGTTCCCAGGCTGGACTGGCCGCCCTGTTACTAAAGTACTGAGAAGGAAGGTCAGCCGTCAAGCGTCTTGGGATGCTCTTGAGTTGCACGAAGCTTCTGATTACCAAGGGGCCAGCAAGGCCTTAGCGCCCTGTGAGGCGTGAGAGTCCCGAAACTGAATACAGGGACTCCGTGGCAAACTGCTAGTTGTTCGTGCAAGAGTAGTTGGCAAACTGCTTGTACTACTGCTGGACAAGTGCAGGACTAATTATAATAAAGTAGTAAGGTTTGACGGGGGAAGGAAAGCACAAACCTGGCAAGTTTCTCCATTTGTAAAATGAGGATGTTTCTGTCATCCTTTGTACCATTTAGATCCATTTAGTATCTGTCAATCAGCTAAGCTCTGCTTTTGTGTGTTTACATATTGGGTTTCCAAGTTTATCTAAAGAAAGGATTATGAGGCCAAAAAGAATTTTTAAACAGTTGGATTTGGTGATCTCTAGAGGCTTCCAACATTGGAAGGGGTCAAAATTAGCCCGGCATGATGGCGTGTGCTTGTAGTCCCAGCTACTCGGGAGGCTAAGGCTGGAGAATTGCTTGAACTCGAGAGGCAGAGGTTACAATGAGCCTAGATCATGCCGTTGCACTCCAGTCTGGGTGACAGAGTGAGACTCTGTCTCAAAAAAAAAAAAAAAAAAAAAGTACAAAGGAGTCAATTTCCAAAGCCAGCTCACCACAACCAAAGTAATATTTAAGAGGAAAAATGTTGAAGGTGAATTCACGTCCAACAAATTCGTTTTCAAAATGGTACTTTTGCCTTTAAAATCATAATAACGGTTTTGCTATACTGTTTGTAAATTAGCCTTTCTCCAGTCCCAATGATCAATTGCTGTCTAGTGTACATACCTATACCCATAGGATTTAAGCCTGTTAATCATTTTTCTTCTAATTTAATTTATAGGTAGATATTAGCCCTCATTTCCCACCCCACCCCCATTAAAATTAAACATGATGAAGAAAAATCTGGGTTTGTGCTGGGCACAGTGGCTCACACCTGTAATTCTTTTTTTTTTTGAGACAGAGTTTCGCTCTTGTTGCTCAGGCCGGAGTGCAATTCGTGATTTCTGCTCACTGCAACCTCCGCCTCCCGGGTTCAAGCAATTCTCCTGCTTCAGCCTCCGGAGTAGCTGGGATTATAGGCACGTGCCACCATGCCTGGTTAATTTTTTGTATTTTTAGTAGAGATGGGGTTTCTCCGTGTTGGTCGGGCTGGTCTCAAACTCCTGACTTCATTCAGGTGATCCACCTGCCTCAGCCTCCCAAAGTGCTGGGATTATAGGCATGAGCCACTGCGCCCAGTCGCATACTGTAATTCTAACACTTCAGGAGGCTCTGGTGGGAAGATTGCTTGAGACCAAAAGTTCGAGACCAGCCTGGAAAACATAGCAAGACCCTGTCTCTACAAAAAAAGTTAAAAGTAGCCATGTGTGGTGGCATGGGCCTGTAGTCCTAGCTACTTGGGAGGCTGATGCAAGAGGATTGCGAAGTTCAAGGCTGCAGTGAGCTGTGGTCATGCCACTGCACTCAGCTTGGGTGACAGAGTAAGGCTTTGTCTCTAAAAAATAAAAAAACAAAAAAATTAAAAAAAAACAAAGAGGCTGGGCACTGTGGCGCATGTCTGTAATCCCAGCACTTTGGGAGGCTGAGGCGGGCAGATCACAAGGTCGAGAGAGCGAGACCATCCTGGCTGACATGGTGAAACTCTGTCTCTACTAAAAATACAAAAATTAGCTGGATGTGACATGCACCTGTAGTCCCACCTACTTGGGAGGCTGAGGCAGGAGAATCACTTGAATCTGGGAGACTGAGGTTATAGTGAGCTGAGATTGAGCCACTGCACTCCAGCCTGGGAAAAGAGCGAGACTTTGTCTCAAAAAAAAAAAAAAAGAACAAAGAAAAATCTGGATTAGTACAAGATACGGGGTTTGGGGATTTGTTTTTTTGGGAAAAGATCATATACTTAATAGCAAATATAATTTCTTTTTCGAGGGTTGGAGGTTTTCCAGTGAAACATAACTAGATAAATTCTAAAAGAGCTGTAACACTAAAATTTCTTTCAATTTTATTGTTGAGAGTGGAAGTATCTTAGGCTTTAAAAGTCAGGCAAACCTTGCTTCTAATGGGTCATGTAGTTAGTTGTATGACCCAGGGTCAGTTACTGATGCTTTATAAGTTCAGGTTTCCTCCTGCAAACAAATAGCAGTAATTTTGCTTACTTAACTAGATTGTGAAAGTTAAAACACACATGAAAGCACCAAGTAGAGGATCTGGCATGCTAGATATTATTTAGCAAATGTTATTTTTTCCTATTCTTTTTTCATTCCTTCAGATAGTTTCACCTTCACATCATTTTTCTTTTCTTTCTTTTTTTTTTTTTTTTTTTTCGTCGCCAGGGCTGGAGTGCAGTGGTGCGATCTCGGCCCACTGCAACCTACCCCTCCCAGGTTCAAGTGATTCTCCTGCCTCAGCGTCCTGAGTAGCTGGGATTACAGGCACAAGGCACACCTGGCTAATTTTTGTATTTTTAGTAGAGGTGAGGTTTCACCATGTTGGTCAGGCTGGTCTCGAACTCCTGACCTCGATATCCGCCGGCCTCAGCCTCCCAAAGTGCTGGTATTACAGGTGTGAGCCACTGCGCCCGGCCCCACATGATTTTTCTTAATGCATCTTTTCAGAAGCACTTCCAATGGATTCAGCAATATTCAATGAGAATAATAGGATTATGTAAATAATATATGGTTTTCTGTGTATGTGTGGGTGTTTTGTTTGTTTGTTTTTGAGACATGGTCTGGCTTTGTCACCCAGGCTGGAGTATACTGGTGCAATCTTGGCTCACTGCAACGTCCCTCCGCCTCCTGGCCTAAGCCATCCTCTCACCTAGCCTCCTAAGCAGCTAATTTTTGTATTTTTCTTCATGGAGATGGGGTTTCGCTATGTTGTCCAGGCTTGTGTGTTTTTTTAATGTTCTTCCCACAGATTTACAGCTTTTGAAAGGGGACAAAGTTTCATAGCAAATGCCTGGCAGAGTTGCTGGCCAATAGTAACTGAATTTGTAGTTCTGATGCTTACATTGAGTAATCGTTTTTTTTGTCTTTAGAGACAAGATCTCTCTGTCACCCAGGCTTGAGTGCAGTGGTCCAACCATAACTCACTGCAGCCTCCATCCCCTGGGTTCAAGCAATACTCCCACCTCAGGTGTGAGCTAGCACACCTGGCTCTGAGTAATAGTTTTAATGTCTGGATTCTCGATGAAGTCAGTGTGCTGAGATTTCTGGTTATTCTAAGTTTACAGTGGAACCCATTGAAGCTTTAAGTGCCTCCAGCTTTGCTTTTTTTTTTTTTTTTCTTAAACATTCCAACATCTCCACAAGGCATAAATGTATCATCTTCTTGGTTTTGTAGGCATGGATGTTAGAGTATAGAAGTTGCCATTATGTATCTGATACACAGTTTCAGTGAACTAGGATTAAAATGGAGATTTCCTGGCTGTTTAGCCATCCTGTTCCTTTTTGGCATCTTGGGATCACCTGAATAAAGCAATATTAATAACAAACACTTACATAGAATACTTACTATGTGGTCGGTAGGGTCTATTCCAAGTGCTTCTACATATATTAAATTCTCATCAGAGCTAGTAGAGAGATAAACTATCTTGCCCGAAGTTGACACAGCTGTTAAGTTACAGACTGGGATTTGAAATTAGGCACTCCAGAGTCATTGTTCTTAACCACTGTGCTATATTAGAAGTAGATTTATATATATCTCAAATTGCTTAAATTTTGGAAGTTTTTGTTTTTAGGTTGGTTAGATTTTCTAGGCAGGTAAAGCCTATTAAAATAACTGTTTTCTAATTATTTAAATATTCTTTATTGAGTGCTTTTGTTTTTTAAAAAATATCTTTGGTTCTTATAGGCATAAGGGCCACGTGTTCTGAAATTACTTTGAGACAAGAAGTTTTGAAAGATGGTTTCCACAGGTAAGTTGCCCATTATTTCTATTCCTATTAAAATAATGTCTCATATAATTGTGTACAAAAAGTTGATAGTTGAAATGTGTATAAACTGAAAAATCAAGCTGGGTGCAGTGGCTCACTCCTGTAATCCTAGCACTTTGGGAGGCCAAGGTGGGCAGATTACGAGGTCAGGAGTTCAAGACAAGCCTGGCCAATGTAGTGAAACCCTGTCTCTACTAAACATGCAAAAATTATCTGGGCATAGTGGTGTGTGCCTGTAGTCCCTGCAACTCGGGAAGCTGAGGCAGGAGAATCGTTTGAACCCTGGAGGTGGAGGTTGTGGTGAGCTGAGATCATGCCATTGCACTCCAGGTTGGGCAACAGAGCAAGACTTTGTCTCAAAAAAAAAAAAAAAGAAAGAAAAGAAAAGAAAAATCACTTGCTTTCTCAAAGTTATTCAGTGATGGCATATGTGGTTCATTCTTTGAAATAGTGATTAAAATAACTGAGTAGAGCGAGCAAAAAAGAAAACAAATATGTATTTACCATGTACAATTGTCCCTTGGTATCTGAGGGGGATTGGTTCCTCCTGGACTTCCCCTGAGGATACCAAAATCCTCAGATGCTGAAGTCGTCTGTATCAAATGGCATAGTATTAGTATGGAACCTACACACACCTTCTCATATATAGTATATCTTTATATATACAACTAGTGCCTATATATAATATTCCACTTAATCCTCACAATGGCATGAGATAGATGATTTTTTCTTATTTTTCAGATGAAGGAGGTAGAGCTCAAATAATTTAAATAATTTGGTAGAAATTAGAGTGATAGAGCTCTGACTCAAATTTAGTACCATTATACGAAAAGTTTGTTTTTTTTGAGATGGAGTCTCGCTCAGTCATGCCCAGGCTGGAGTGCAGTGGTGTGATCTTGGCTCACTGCAACCTCCACCTCCCAGGTTCAAGTGATTCTCCTGCCTCAGCCTCCCGAGTAGCTGGCATTACAGGTGTGCACCACCAAGCCCAGATAATTATTGTATTTTTAGTAGAGATGGGGTTTCACCATGTTGGTCAGGCTGGTCTCGAACTCCGGACCTCAAATGATCCTCCCACCTTGACCTCCCAAAGTGCTGGGATTACAGGTGTGAGCCACTGTGCCCAGCCTAGACCACATTATTAAAAGGATGGTTTGTGAACACAGAAGAGGTGGTGTAACTGTCATTTTCTTGGGGTTGTGCTGCAGTCCAGTGAATACGTAGTGAGGGCAATACTGCTAATGCCTACACAACATGTATGCATCAACTAGAGCTTAGCTTTACCTTGGTGCAATTTTTGGTAAAATGAAAAACCTCTTTTTTATGCATTTTATTCATTGCATGAATGTATTACAAATATTTTCTTTACAGAGTTACTTGGTAGGTAGATGAGGGAAATGCTATAATTATAGTATATCTATATACAGATTTTCTGGAAGACTTTTGACCAAGTTTTACATCTTGCATTTGTGAACAAGATGAAGAAGTGTGTGTTGGAAGACAATAGAGGTGAATGACTTCATAAAGATTCACAGATATATCCAGCATCTTCTGATTAATGGATTGAATGTGATCTTGGAGGGAGGTCCTGAAGGTTCTCTTTTTAAAATACATATGCTTTTTCTAGTTATAAAAGTATTACCTGTTCATAAATATGTGTATAGTGTCCAGGAGAAAATAGATTATAGATATATTCTGTTTTTATAGAAAATATATCTATATGGCTAATGATGTGGGCCTTAGAGTAAAACTATGATAATTTGAATCTTGGCTAGATAAGTTACTTAGCCTCTCAGTGCCTTGGTTATATAATTCCAAGGAATTATAATTATTTCATACTTTAAAAAAATCAACTTCATTGAGTTTTGACACATGTATACACTCATGTAACCACAACCAGACCGGAATCAAAATATAGAACATTTCTATCCTAAAAAATACCTGTGTGCCGCTTCCAATTATTCTTCCTCACATACCCACTCACAGCCAACCACTTGTCTGTTTTCTGTCACTGTGTATGTTTTCTAGACTTTTATATAAATGAAATCACACAGTATATGCTTTTTTATATCTGGCTTCTTTCACTCAGTGTTACGTCAGTGAGATTCATACATGTTCTGTATAGTAGTTTGTTCTTTTTTGTTGCTAAGTGCTGAAATGTGTTTAGCCATTCACATATCAATGGCATGGGAGTAGTTTCCAGTTTGGGGCCGTTATTATAAAGCAAGCTGCTGTGAACATTTGTGTACATGTCTTTGTGTAGGCATGTTTCCATTTCTCTTGGGTAGATATTGATGAGTGGAATTTCTGAGTATATGGTAGATATATGTTGAACCATTTAAGAAACTGTAAAACTATTTTCCAAAGTGGTTGTACTATTTTACATTTCTACCAGCAGCCAGCGTGTGAGAATTCTCTTTCTCCCATTTTTTCAGCAACACTGGATATGATTCGTCTTAGACATTCTGGTGGCCGTGTAGTGGCATTTCATTGTAGTTTTAATTTGCATTTCCTTGATGACTAATAATGTTGAGCATCTTTCCATCATGCTTATTATGTATCTTCCTTCGGGAAGTGTTTGTTTAAATGAAAACACCCATTTTTAAATTGAGTTGTTTATTATCTTATTAAGTTGTAAGACTTCTTCATATGTGTATTTTTTATATAAGTCCTTTGGCAGATGTATGCATTGAGAATATTTTCTCTCTGTTTATGGCTTGCCATTTCATTTTATTAGACAGGGTCTCACTCTTGCCCAGGCTGGAATGCAGTGGTACAATAATTGCTCACTGCAGGGTGGAACTCCTGGGCTCAAGTGATCCTCCTGCCTCAGCCTCCTCAGTAGCTGGGACAACAGGTGCATACTATCATGCCCGGCTACATTTTTTACATTTTTAAATATTAAAAAACAAAACTGGGCCAGGTATGGTGGTGCACACCTGTAATCCCAGCACTTTGGGAGGTTGAGGTGGGCGGGTCACTTGAGCCCAGGAGTATGAGACCAGCCTGGGTGACACGGTGAAACCCCATTTCTACAAAAAAAAAAATACAAAAATTAGCCAGACACGGTGACATGTCAGCTGTAGTCTAGCTACTTGGGAGGCTGAGGTGAGCAGATCGCTTGAGTCCAGGAGATTGAGGTTCCAGTGAGCCAAGATCATGCTTCTGAATGACAGATTGGACAACAGAGTGAGAACCTTTCTCAAAAAGGAAAACCAAAGCAAAGAAAAATATGCAACAGAAACTATATGTGGCTTGCAAAGCCTAAATTATTTACTGTCAGGCTCTTCACAGAAAAAGTTTTCCAACTCCTGATGTATATGACCATCTTGATAACTATCTTGACCATCAGAAAGTATGAATCCACCAACTTTTTTTTTTTCCCAAAAAATTCTTCTGGTTATTCTACATCTTTTGCATTTCCATATAAATTTTTAAATCAGGTTAATGATTGCTTCAAAAAAGCTTCATGAAATTTTGATTGAGATTATTGAAACGCTAGATCAATTTGGAGATAATTGATGTGTTAACATTAATTAATGAATGTTTTAATCCATGAATATGGCATCTTCATTTATTTAGATTTTTTTTTTCAGCTTATCTTAACCATATATGAGGCTGGTGCAAAAGTAATTGCAGGTTTTTGCCATTAAAAGTAATTACTTGGCTGGGCGCGGTGGCTCACGCCTGTAATCCCAGCACTTTGGGAGGCCAAGGTGGGCAGATCACCTGAGTGTCAGGAGTTTAACACCAGCCTGGCCAACATGGTGAAACCCCATCTCTACTAAAAATACAAAAAAATTAGCTGGGTGTGGTGGCAGACACCTGTAATCCTAGCTACTTGGAAGACTGGGACAGGAGAATCCCATGAACCTGGGAGGCCGAGGTGTCAATGAGCCGAGATTGGCCACTGCACTCCAGCCTGGGCAACAGAGCGTGACTCCGTCTCAAAAAAAGAAAAAAAAAAAAAGGGAAGGGTATAGGTATTTCACCATGAAGTATATTTGTGTTAGGTTTTTTGTAGATAGCTTTTATCAGTTGAGGACTTTCTCTTAATTTCTAGTTTCCTGAGTGGTTTTTTTCATGATTAAGTATTAAATTTTGTCAGATACTTTTTCTTCCTCTGTTTTGAGAAGATCATACAATTTTTATACTTTATTCTGTTAATATGATACACTGATGTTTCCAATAGTAAACCTACCCCTTGGTCATGCAATATTATCTTCTTGAAATATGTCTGTATTTGTTTTGCTAACTTGCTAAATATTTTTACTTGTATGTTCATGAAGGCTATTGGTCCGTTACTGTGTTGTGATGCCTTATTCTGGTTTCACTGTCGATGGCATTGTTGGCCTTATAAAATAGGTTGGGAAATACTTTCTTCTCTATTTTCTGCTTGTGTAGCATTGTTATTATTTCTTCCTTTAATGTTTAATAGAATTTAATGATGACTCTTTTGAAGCTCTGTTTTCTGGTGTATATGCTACATTTAGGATTGTTCTTGATGTTCTTGGTATGTTCTTGATGAATTGGCTCTTTTATCTTTGTATAATGTCTTTCTTTATGACTGACCATATTCCTTGTCCTGGAGTCTCTTTATTCTAATATTAATATAGCCATCCCATATTTATTATTATTTGCATATCTTTCCTATCCTTTTACTTTAAACTTTCTGTCTTTACCTTCAGTGTATTTCCTGTAGATAGCATATGATAGCATATGGTTAAGGATGGCCTTTTTTTTTTCTTTCCAAATCCCAAGAACCTGTGAAAGGAGTTGCTCTTTTGTCCATCTGTCAGTCTCTGCATTCTAATTGGAGTGATTAGACCATTTATTTTTAATGTAAATATTAATATGGTTGGTTTGGTTCAAATCTGTCTGGCTACTTTTTTTCTATTTGTTTTTCTATTTGTTCCATCTAGTATTTTCCTTTTTTCTTGCCTTATTCTGGATGTATTGAGTATTTTTTAAGCATTCTGTTTTATCTCAATTTTTGGCTTATTAGCTGTACTTCTCTCTGTTTTTAATTTGTTGCTTTAGGGTTTACCATGTGCAATTGGTACCTATCACAGTCTACCTTCAAATAATTTTATTCCATGTCACAGATACTGTTCTATCAGAATGGTTTCATTTCCTCCTTTTCTCTATGCTATGGTTATTACATATTTTAACTTCATTTTTCACTTGTGTTATGAACCCCACAATATATTGTTATTGGTTTTTCTTTAAGCAGTCACTTTTTACGTTATTTATTTTAATTGTCATAAAATACCCATAACATAAAATTTACACTTTTAACTATCTTTTTTTTTTTGAGATGGAGTCTCACTCTGTCGTCCAGACTGGAACGTAGTGGTGCCTTCTCGACTTACTGCAACCTCTGCCTCTTGGGTTCAAGCAATTCTCCTCCCTCAGCCTCCTGAGTAGCTGGGATTATAGGCGCGCACCACCACACCAGGCTAATTTTTTATATTTTTAGCAGAGATGGGGTTTCACCATGTTGGTCAGCCTGGTCTCAAACTCCTGACCTTGTGATCCACCCGCCTTGGCCTCCCAAAGGGCTGGGATTACAGGTGTGAGCCACCGCACCCAGCCAACTACAATTTTAACTGTTTTTAAGTGTACAATTCAGTGGCATAAAGTACATTCACGTTATTGTGCTACCTTCACCTCTGTTCATTTACAGAACTCTTCATTTTGTAAAACTGAAACTCTTTGCCTATTAAGCAGTAACTACTCATTCCCCCTTCTCCCAGCTCCTGGCAACCACCATTCTACTTTCTGTCTCTGTGAATTTGACTCTAGGTACCTCATATAAATGGAATCATATAATATTTGTGACTAGCTTATTTCACTTAGCATAATGTTCTTACAGTTCATTCATGTTTTAGGGTGTGCCAGAATTTCCCTTCTTTTTAAAGCTGAATAATATTCCGTTGTATGTTTTTACCACATCTTGCTTATCTATTCATTGTTGATGGGCACTTCGGTTGCTCCTGCCTTTTGGCTGTTGCAAATAATGCTGCTGTGAACAGGATTTACAGTTGTCACTTAAATGCCTGCTTTCATTTCTTTTGGGCATATACCCAAAAGTGGAATTGCTGGATCATATGCTAATTCTATTTTAATTTTTTGAAAAATTGTCATACAGTTTTCCATAGCGGCCACATCATTTTACATTCCCACCAACAATGCACAAGGGTTCCAATTTGTCTATCAATCATATCTGAAAGCAATTAAAACATGAGAGAAAAGTATTTTATATTCTCCCACATATTTGCCATTTCCGATCTCTTCTTTCTTACAGATTTATGTTTCTATCTAGTGTCATTTCTTGCAGTGACAAATTCTCTTAGTTTGTATTTGTGTGAATTTTTATTTTGCCTTTATTTTTGAAGGGTTTTCCTCCTATATATGAAATTCTAGATTGACAGCTTCTTTTCTTTTAGTACTTTAAGTAGGTTGCTCCATTATCTTCTAGCTTATTCTTATCTTTGTTACTCTTTAAGTAATTTTTGATAATTTTTAAGATTTTTTTTCCATTGACTGGATAATAATGGGCCTTGATGTGATTTTCTTTGTATTTATCCTGCTTGGGGTTTGTTTGAGCTGGGATTTATAGATTTATAATTTTTATGAAATTCAGAAAGTGTTCAGTCATTGTATCTTCTTTTTTTTTTTTCTGTTACGTTCTCTCTTCTTGTTTAGGAACTCCAATTATATGTATACTAGACTACTGGATATTGTTTAAAAGCCATGGAGGCTGTTCTTGTTTCTCTTCCTGGTCTTTGTTCCTCTCTGTGCTTCAGCGTAGAGTTTCTGTTCCTCTGTCCCCAAGTCACTGATCTTTTCTTCTTCAACATCTAATGACTTTTAATTACATTTGGGTACGCTTTTATTTCAGAAATTATATTCTTCATCTCTTAAGGTTGGCTTAAGTTTTTAAAAAAACATCTTCTCTCTCTCTCTGTTTTTTTTCTTGAGACAGGATCTTGTCTCTGTCTCCCAACCTGGAATATAGTGGCGCTATCAGAGCTCACTGCAGCCTCAACCTCCCAGGCTCAAAAGATTCTCTTACCACACCCTCCCTTGTAGCTGGGAGTATAGGCATACATCACCACACCTGACTAATTTTTTTATTTTTTGTAGAGACAGGAGTCTCCATGTTGCTTAGGCTGGTCTCAAACTCCTGGCTTCAAACAATAATCTTGCATTGGCCTCCCAAAGTCCTGGGATTACAGGCATGAGCCGCCATTCCCGGCCATTTTTTATTTTTTTTTTAGGCAGGGTTTTGCTCTGTCACTCAGGCTGTAGTACAAAGGCATGATCTTGGCTTACCACAGCCTCCGCCTCCTGGGCTCAAGCAGTTCTCCTGCCTCAGCCTCCTGAGTAGCTGGACCACAGGCATGTGCCACCATGCCTGGTTAATTTTTGTATTTTTGGTAGAGATGGCATCTTGCCATGTTACCCAGGCTGGTCTCGAACTCCTGAGCTCAGGCAATCAGCCTGCCTCGGCCTTCCAAGGTGCTAGGATTATAGGCATGAGCCACTGTGCCTGCCCTCTGGCCTATTTTTTTCTAGGTAAATATCCAGTTGTTTCAGTACCATTTATTGAAAAGACTATCCTTTCCCCATAAAATAGCATTGGTACCCTTATTGAAAATTGTGTGAGTGTTATTGGATTCCATTCCTTTCCATTGGTCTTTGTCTATTTTTACAGTAATGCTGTAGTGGCTTATGACATGAATTATGAAAGATCTAATGGATGATTCTGACATGTTGTACATATTTCATTTGACCTTATAATCTATTTTTGGAAAATGAATTTGAAATACAGTGTTTTCACTAATAGGAGCATAGTATTATGTTACCTCATTTAACAATTGAATGAAGAGATTTACTTTAAATGCACTTGTCTTACAGAGACCTTTTAATAAAAGTGAAGTTTGGAGAAGGCATTGAGGACTTACAGAGGTGCCGACTCTTAATTAAACAGTACATTCCTACAGGACTTTTTGTGGATCCATATGAGTTGGCTTCATTACGAGAGAGAAACATAACAGAGGTACAGTTATTAGGAGACTTTTTGTGGAGAGAAATTAATTTAGGGGTGCCGTAGTTTGAATTAAGGAAAAATAGTTGGTTTTCTTTTCATTTTGTTAAAGTATATAAAGTGACATTTTTAGAGATAGAATGGGCATAGTTTTTGACAAGCGAGTGACACTTGTCAGGGATAAGCCAGCTAAACTGAGCTAGTTAAATGCTTTTTAGCAAGGTGGGCTATAGTTCAGTGACTAAGAAAATTATATGTGTATATGTGTATGTCTTGAGAAAATTAATGATTAATGAATAGTACTTCAACAGCAACTTTGTTAATGAGAATGACATATACCCCAACATCTGGATATGTGAGGAGAAGAAACTAATATTTGTTAGATGTCTATATGCCAGGTATCTTCATTTTTCTTTTTAAAAGAAAGCAAGGTGGCTGGGCACAGTGGCTCACACCTGTAATCCCAGCACTTTGGGATGTCGAGGCAGGCGGATCATGAGGTCAGGAGATCGAGACCATCCTGGCCAATGTGGTGAAACCCCGTCTCTACTAAAATACAAAAAAATTAGCCAGGTGTGGTGGTGCGTGCCTGTAGTCTCAGCTACTTGGGAGGCTGAGGCAAGGGAATTGCTTGAACCCAGGAGGCAGAGATTGCAGTGAGCCGAGATCAGGCCACTGCACTCCAGCCTGGCGGTAGAGCCAGACTCAGTCTCAAAAAAAATAAATAAATAAAAATAAAAGAAAGCAAGGTAAAATTAAGTATTAAAAAAAGATCCTGTCCCACACCCTTTATATAAATTAATCTTTATAACCACCCTGGAGATGTAATCGCCATTTTATATATAAGGAAACTGAGGCACAAAGAGGCCAAGTAACTTATCCAAAATCATATAGCTAAATGGAAGAGCCAAGAAATGAATCCAGGATTCTCTAGTTGCAATGTTGTTGCTCTTGCCAGACCTGAATCTTACCCCTTAGTTAAGAGTTTTCCCAACTTTGATAAGAATTGTCTGGGGGCACTTTTGTACAGATTATTCTTATCCCAGGAAATCCTGATTTAGTAGGTCTAGATTGGGCCCCAAATCTGGTTTTAAGAACCCAGACGATTTTTTAAAATTTTTATTTTTTTAATTATTGTGAGCATGCAGTAGGTATATATAACCCAGATGATTGCTGGTAAGAAATTTTGGGAGACACTGTCTTAGTTGATAAGATTATAATCAATTTAGGAATTTTTAAAACTGTAAAATTGATGTATCTATAGTTATTCATGATGGCAGTTTCTTTCTTTCTTTTTTTTTTTTTTTTTTTTTTACATAGTCTCAATCTGTCTCCCAGGTTGGAGTGCAGTGGTGCGATCTCAGCGCACTGCAGCATTTGCGTCCCAGGTTCAAGAGATTCTTCCGCCTCAGCCTTCTGAGTAGCTGGGACTACAGGCGTGTGCCACCGTGCCCGACTAATTTCTACATTTTTAGTAGAGATGGGGTTTCACTATGTTGGTCAGGGTGGTCTTGAACTCCTGACCTCGTGACCCACTCTCCTCGGCCTCCCAAAGTGCTGGGATTACAGGCATGAGCCACTTCACTTGGCCTGATAAAGAAAATCTTTAAAGTAGTTAGAGAAAAAAGATGTTACATACAGAGGAGCAAAGATAACGATGACAGATGGTAACTACATGGGTAAATATGTAAGACTTTTTTTTTTTTTTGCCATTTCAATCTCTTTACAAGATAATTGACAAAAATAATAACAATGTAGCATAGCATGTATACCATATGTAAAAGTAAGGTGTGTGTCAGAAATATCACAAAGGGCTGGGCTCAGAGACTCATACCTATAATCCAAGCACTTTGGGAGACCAAGGTGGGGAGATTGCTTGAGCCCAGGCAACACAGTGAGACCCCATCTCTACCAAAAAATTTAAAAATTAACTAACTGGGGATAGAGACACACACCTGTCATCCCAGCTACTCATAAGGCTGAGCCAGGAGGATTGCTTGAGCTCAGGAGTTCAAGGTGCAGTGAGCTGTGATCATGCTAGTACACTTCAGCTTGGGTGACAGAGACGCTGTCTCAAAAAAATAAATAAAGAAATAAAATAATAATTGATAAAACAAGTAGATAGAAAATTGGTAAGGATATAGAAGATTTGAACAAAACTATCAAACCAACTTGACCTTCTGTAGTTGGCATTTATAGAATACTACACCCAATAACTTTGTTTTTAGGTGTACATGGAACATTTACCAAGATAGACTATATTCTGGCCTTAAAGCAAAATCTCAATAAATTTAAAGAAATTGAAGTTTTACAAAGTATGTTCTTTACCACAATAGAATTAAATTAGTAATTGATAACAGATCTCTAGAAAAACATCAAATATTTGGGAGCTAAATAACATACTTTTAAATAATTCATGGGTAAAAAAAGAAATCAAAAGGGAAATAAGAAAGTATTTTAAACTGAATGAAAATGAAAACTCACCTTGGGCAACATGGAGAAACCGTGTCTCTACAAAAAAATTTTAAAAAATTAGCCAAGCCTGGTGGTGCACACCTGTAGTCCCAGCTGCTCGAAGGCTGAGGCAGGTGGATTACCTGAGCCCAGGAGGTTGAAGCTGCAGTGAGCTGTGATCATGCCACTGCACTCCAGCCTCGGTGATAGAGTGAGACCCTGTCTCATAAAAAGAAAAAAAAAAAAGAAAACTCAACATATCAGAATTAGTGGGATGCTACTTAAATTGTACTTAGGGGAACATTTATAGCCCTAAATGCCTATATTAGAAAGAAGAGGGCAGGGCCAGGCGTGATGACTTACGCCTGTAATCTCAGCACTTTGGGAGGCCAAGGCAGGCAGATCACCTGATGTCAAGAGTTCGATACCAGCTTGACCAACGTGGTGAAACCCTGTCTCTACTAAAAATAAAAAAATTAGCTGGGTATGGTGGCCCATGCCTATAATCCCAGCTATTTGGGAGGCTGAGGCAGGAGAATCACTTGAACTCGGGAGGCGGAGGTTGCAGTGAGCTGAGATCATGCCATTGCACTCCAGCCTGGGCAACAAAACTCCATCTCAAAAAAAAAAGGCCAGGCACAGTGGCTCACACCTATAATCTCAGCACTTTGGGAGACTGAGGCAGGAGGATCGGTTGAGCCCAGGAGTTTAAGATCAGCCCTGGCAACACTTTGTCTCTATAAAAAATTTTTCAAAAAAATTAGCTGGGTGTGGTAGCATATGTCTATAGTCTCAGCTACTCAGGAGGCTGAAATGGAAGGATTTCTTGAGCCTGGATGGTTGAGACTGCAGTGAGGCATGATCCCACCACTGCACTCCAGCCAGAGTGACAGAGTTAGACCTTGTCTTAAAAAGAAAAAAGATGAGGCTAGGTACGGTGGCTCACGCCTATTATCCCAGCTCTTTGGGAAGCTGAGGTAGGAGAATTGCTTGAGCCCAGGAAGTCAAGTCTGCAGTGCACCATGATTGTGCCACTGCACTCCAGCCTGGGTGACAGAGTGAGACTCTATGTAAAAAAAATAAATAAAATAGGCCGGTCGCGGTGGCTCACGCCTGTAATCCCAACACTTTGGGAGGTCAAGACGGGTGGATCCTAAGGTCAGGAGATCAGGAGATTGAGACCATCCTGGGTAACACAGTGAAACCCCGTCTCTACTAAAAATACAAAAAATTAACCAGGCATGCTGGCACACGCCTATAGTCCCAGCTACTCGGGAGGCTGAGGCAGGAGAATCGCTTGAACCCAGGAGGTGGAGGTTACTGTGAACCGAGATAACGCCATTGCACTCCAGCCTGGGCCACAGAGCAAAACAATATCTCAAAAAATAAATAAAATAAAATAAAATAGTATATAGAAAGCATAGTGAGATAAGGCTGCCGAAAAGCTAATGCAAATTTGGCCTAAAGAAAATAATATTGCTACTATACTCTATGAGTATTTCAAAGGCAGCTAATATGATGAATGATTTGGAAACTATGTCATGAGAACCCAAGAGAACTGTGAATATTTCCCTTGTTTGGAGAAGACTTAGTTGTGGTGGTTATGGTTGACTTCAGATAACTAAAGGATCCTTACTGAAATAAGGAATGAATTTAATGCAGACATTGTAAGCAAGAACCACTGGTAAATGTGATAGGCTAGTAGATAAAGTTTCTGCTCATGAAAAAGAACCTTTAAACAGTAGGCAGATCGAGATGACTCATAGTAATGAGCTTCCTTCCAGTTACTGAAAGTATTCAAGCAGTGGCTGTATACCTGAAAAATGCCTTTATTGGGACAGTGGCTTAATTTGATTACTTCTAAGGTCTCTTGTGACTCATGAGATTATATAATTCCTTGACTTTTGCCAATGAGTTCTGTTCCTGCTACGATTAACTGAAAAGGAACAACATGTAACGAAAATGTAGCACTTGGTGTCACTGTCAGAGGAAAGTTAGGATGCTTGATGTGATGGGAAGGAGTTAATGCTGTTTGTTTCTATGAGTTATACCAGGGTTTTGCATGGACAATCTAAAGATAAATTGTATGTGTGTACATCCATACATATGCACATAGGTTATGTATATAATGCCTGTACGTGTGTGTGCATATACATGTGTGTATACACGAATATGTATGTATATGTGGATATATATGCATAATAAATATACACATTATAACTCAGGCCTAATTTCTGTCACATGGACATTTTCACTGTTGATGTAGAATACTATACTTTTATTTAAAATAGTTTTTGCCATATTATTTTTAAAAATCATTTACTGTTTTTTCCATTAACTTTTTATAGCCTCTCTAGAAAGAGTGCTGACCTTTGCTTTGACTTCCTGACCGCAGTGCTCTTACTCATTGCCATCTCACTTGCTTCTCTGAAGAACAGGAAATTGTCAGAATGATACCAATCATTTTAACTCAGTACAGGTTTAACCCTTTGTCATAGTTTTTGTACTTACTGAATAATGCTATAGTCACAAAATTTCTCTGTTCTTAGGCACCTGTTTTGTTACCTAAACAAAGACTAATAAGAAAATATCACAGAAATAATGTTTTTAAATTTTTTTATTTTTATTTTTTGAGATGGAGTCTTGCTCTGCCGCCCAGGCTGGAGTGCAGTATCGTGATCTCGGCTCACTGCAACCTCCACCTACCAGGTTCAAGTGATTCTCCTGCCTCAGCCTCCCCAGTAGCTGGGATTACAGGCGTGTGCCACCACGCCCAGCTAATTTTTGTATTTTTAGTAGAGATGGGGTTTCACCATGTTTGCCAGGCTGGTCTAGAACTCCTGATCTTGTGATCTGTCCACTTCAGCCTCCCAAAGTCCTGGGATTACAGGTGTGAGCCACTGTAACTGGCCAGAAATAATTTTTATTATGGGGAAATTTGGTACCCTAGGATATAATTTCCCCAGTTTACTTTTAGTAAGCAAACTTTTATTAAACATAAATGATCTTGTGTTTTTCTCCTTAAAATTGAGGCTGGAAAGGGAATGAAATTGTTTATAAAGAAGGCAAATTTGACACTGCTGTTTATCTGTATAGCAGTCATCTGGTTTTAACTTTTTAAAAATTTTCCTCATTCATTTCTTCTTAATATTTATTTTCTCTTTGAACAGGCAATGATGGTTTTGGAAAATTTTGATATAGAGGCCCCTAACTATTTGTCCAAGGAATCTGAAGTTCTCATTTATGCCAGACAAGATTCACAGTGCATTGATTGTTTTCAAGCCTTTTTGCCTGTGCACTACCGCTA
>CAUYLG010050273.1:0-29162 GCA_963573385.1 Cacajao melanocephalus | reverse complement strand
TGCGTGCCCACATTAGGACACATGATCACGCATGTCTCAGTGAGTGCCCACATTAGGACATATGATCACGCATGTCTGAGTGCGTGCCTATGTTGGGACATATGATCACACATGTCGGTGCATGCCCATGTCAGGAGACATGATGCGTGTCAGTGTATGCCCATGGTAGCCATATGTGTTGTGTGCATGTTTGTTGTGTTCTCTGTACATGTGTACATGCATGTCCCTATGTGCACCCAGATGCTCATGCATGTATGTGAGTTTGTGCATGCACCTGTGCATTTGTGGGAGGGCGTTGCTGAGGTAGGGAGGGGAGCTCCAGGGTAGGAAACAACCACCCATCCCCTGGGCCCTCCGGACTCCCAGAATACCCAGGCCCTCCTGCCTGGCAGCCTTTGCCCATGCTGACGTTCTGGCCAGAAGGTTCTTCCCACACCCCTTTCCCAACTCATCCTTTAGGTCCCAACTAGGTCTCAGAGAGGGTTCCCTGGTCACACCATGTGCAGACATCGAACTTCTGGCATTCCTGGGACATGGGTTCCCCTTAGCCTCCACTTCCCGAAGCCCCACTCTAAAGTCCCTCACCGGCCACCGGGGTGGTGACTGGTGAGGAGAGGCCAGATCAGGATTAGTGGCCAGGTGCTGCTAGTCTACCTCCTTCTCCAACCAGGTTCCACCCTCCCAGGCCTGGCAGGGCCTCCTCCACCCCATTCTGACATCTGCTTGGTGGCATCCCTCCCCAGACAGCAGCCCAAGAACCTGTGGAGGGCACAAGACCAGAGCAGGCTCCACACTGCCTCATGCAGGGACCCCAGGCTGAGTGCAGCCCAGAGTGGTCAGCCCCCAACACCAACTGCTCCCCACACAGCCCGAGGCCAAGACACTCTCAGGGGTGTCTTCCATCCCAGGAGGGCCAGGTGGGACGATCTCCCTTCCCACAATGCTCACATGCCCGCCTCCCAGAGCCCCATGTACCCTGGGCCTCCACCATGTAGCACAAACACGTGTCGCCAGAATCCTGTGGCCAGGCCCCTGAGTGTCAGGAAGTCCCCCAGAAGGCTGGGCTACCTGCCCCTGGCTCATAGACAGGTGGGGGGCAGATGGGGGATCTGCTCGGAGCAGGGCTGTGGCAGACGGAAGGACCAGCCCCAAGGGGCTGCTGGGGCATGGCAGGGATGGAGCCTCCACTCCGGGTCTCTCGGGGGCTGACGGCGGATGCCCCCACCCCAGCCCCTGGCCTCCTCAATGCCACACGTGACCAAGACCCCTCATATCACCACCCATACCCTTGCCTGCTCCTGACCCTGACACAGGTGCCCAGCTGCCAGTGCTGTCCCTGCCCCCTGCACCCCAGTCCCCTCACCTCCTGCCCTGCCCTGGTGTGGGCTCATATCCCAGCCTCTGCACTCTGTGCCTGCCCGACCAGCCTGGGCCTGCCATCACCCAGCCCCCTGCGTCCTCGCCTGCTGGACAAGCAACTGTGCTTGTTGGGGAGAGCGCAGACTTCAGGGCTCAGCAGCCCTCCAGCCTAGCCCTCATGCACCACCCCCACCTCCTTGGGGAAGGCTCCGGGACACACACGGTCCACACCAGCCTCCCCCTCCTCTGAGCTTCTGTTGCGGCCGACCCTCCTTGGCCTCGGATTATGTTCTGACAGTCCTGGTCCCCTGGCCCCACTCCCTTGAAGGCAGCCAGTGACCATATCCCATGACCAGACCCCCAGAAGGTTCAGCTGCAGGTCCCAAGCGAATGCAGGGATGGGGAGACTTCGGGAAGGCCCCGCTGGAGCGCATAAAGGCACTCTCAGTGACTGGAGGGCCTCCATGCTGGGCACAGAGCTCCCTGCACTTCACGCAGCCTGGGGTCCCACACTCTTCACCTTTCCTGGGGGAGGAAAGAAACCCAGACATCAGTCCTGGGGAGGTGGAAGGACCCCAAAAGGGGCTGAGCCCCAGGCACTAGCCACTCACTGATCCATCGGAGAGCAGGGCTGGAGATCAGCCTCTGGTTCAGGGTGAAGCGCAGAGGCCCCACCCTAAGTGGACCCTCCGTCTGCAGCAGGTGTGCCCGGTGTGGAGAAACCAGTCTCCTGGGGGTGGGGCGGGGGTGCAGACGGCTGCCACTCAGAAGGGCCTCCCACCCTGGGTGGTTAGTCTCACAAACGACAAGGAGATCACCCTAGGCTCACACAGACCTCAGAGGGCAGGGCCCCTCAGTGCCTCTCAGGAAGGCAGAAGGGGCTGTGGTCCTGGCCCTGTCCCGGGACTCCTGCCTCTGCCTGCAGGCACTCCCTTTCCTCTGTGCACTCGCAGAGAAGGAAGAAACCCACCTCCAGCTCCACAGACTCTACTGCCCAGGGCTTCCCCAGCCACAAAGGGGAGCTTGTGCCTGGACCAGCACCACCCCGAGGATAGAAAAGCCCCCGCGCAGGTCTCCTCCAGGACCCACTGTCATGTGGGACTGTTCCTCAGGTGCTACTCTTCAAGGGTGCAAATCCCAGCGCCCCTGGCCACACCCATGCCCCAAGGCTCCCAGCCTGTCCTCAGGCCTGCGCTCCGCTGCATCCTGCTCCCACAGCACCCCGCTCCCACAGCACCCCGTTCCCACAGGGGGGTCCACTTCCCTGCTCCTTCAGGCTGCTCCACACAGCCCCAGCACTCCTGGCCCCTGCCCGCGCCCCTCCAACATGTGCACAGGTGGAAGCCCCCCCAGCCTCCACCCAAGCACACCTCCTGCCCAGTCCGCCTGCAAAACCAAACCTGCTGGACCTGTCACTTCCCTGACCAGCCTTTCCTCTCCATGAACAACCCCCCTAAGTTGGGAACTGCTCTCCTTGGTGATGACAAGGGTTCCACACTGGTGTGGCCCCTCCAGACCTTGCCACGACCTCAGCGGCCCCCACCCCCCATTGTCTCCTCATCCTGCAAGTTGGGATGTCAAGGCTTTTTAGTTGTCAAACTAGGACAACTTGAGGTGGGGACCTCGGCAGGGGGGCCAGTGACAGGAGGATGGATGGGCAGAGGTCCCAGAGCTCAGAGGACGTGGTGGAGGGACGAGCCCCAGGGACACGGCAGGAAGCAGCCAGACAACTTCTGAGGATCCCACTGAACCCCGACCCCACCAGGCTGGGGGGCTCACACCTGCAGAGGAGGGGGGAGTCGCTGTCTGGAGTAGGTGGGGGAGAGGGGTGGAGAGCAGAGGCTTTGCATCCTCCTGTTCTTGGCCAGGGCTCCCAAACCAAATGCCACCCCTGCACACACACCACACAGGCACATACATGTGCATATCAGACACACCACACGGGCACACACACGAGTGTGCACAAACGTGCCTCGTACCACAGGCACGCACACAGGTGCGCATACACACAGGCACACATCACACATCCATGTGCACACACATGACAAAGGTGCACACACACATGCACATACACAAGCATACTCACAAGTGCACACACCACACGTGCACACACCATACAAACACAATTACACATACTTTCTCAGACACACAGGCATATATACTACACGTGCCTATCTACACATGCACACACATGTACAGAGGCATCACACTACATACACAAACGCAATACACATGCACACACATACACAGCAACCAAGTGATCAAAGAAAGGGATCAGAATGTTAACAGTAAGTGAGCCTGGATAGAGTATTCTCTGTACTAGGCTTACTCTTGCAACTTTTTTGTAAATTTGACTTTATTTCCAAAGTAAGTTTTTTAAAAAAGGAATGCCCTCACCTCACCAGCCAGCACCCCATACCACCCCCTCAAATACACCTCAAGCAGCTCTTCCTGATATTGGGACCAGGGTCCCTCTCTTGGCACTCCTCTGCAGGGCTGTGGTGTACCCAGCTAGTGAAGACAGACACCTATGCCCCAGCCCAGCCCCAACCTTCTGTTTGTCCCTGAACCCCATGTGCTTATGCCCAGCCCCAGGGTGCAGCAAGCTTCCAAAATATACGGGGAGGGGGAAGGGAGGCCATCCCATCCCTGAGGCCTGGCAGAGCAGGTTAGCCTAGGGACCTGGTGTTCTGGGGCCCCATCAAGGCCACCCTCTTGTGCGCCTGTACCCACACTGAGGAATGACCTCACCTGCCACACCCACCACCATCTCTGGAGATGGCTGCAGCCACGAGTTGAGCCCAGCCCAGCCCAAGCAGCAAACTGCACCTCGTAGTCTCCTCATATGGTGAGAAGATCACAGCAGAAGCCGGCATTGGGGAGGAAGGGCACCACGATGCCAGCTCTGGACATCCCCTCCTGTCTGGGCTGGACACCGGCCCCAGGCACCTCTCACCCTGAAGCACACCACTGCCCAGCCCTGTGCCTTGGACAATCCACAGGGCCATGTGGGGGATGCTGTGCTGGAGAAGTGGCTACCACCCACCCACAGAAAGTCTCCTCTTCCAGCCTGATGGTTCCGCAGGACTGAGGTGACATTCTCCCTGGCCTCACAGGTGGTGGCCGAAGCCCAAAGCCCCCGAGGGCCTCATCCCCTGTGCACCCCCCACTCTCCTCCCCTGGTCCCTCAGAAGTTGCCCCGGGGCTGCCCAGCCTGCAGGGGCCCAGCCCTGTCCACGGCAGCGCGTCAAGGCTGTCCTCGGGCCTGAAGACCATTCCTGCCCCACAGCTGCACCCGGCACCAAGCAGTCATGCTGCAGTGTCCTAGCTCCCCCATCTGTCTGCAGGAGCCCTGCCATCACCCACAGAAGCAGCACTGCAATCTCCCAGCCTCAACCTCCGCAGGACACCAGGGAGCATCAGCCTGCTGTTGTGGCACGTGCAGGGTTGTGGCTTCTCACAGCTGAGGCACCAACTTCGGGCAGCTTGCCCTGTCCTCGGGAGGCCACACGGCTTGGAGGAGTGCCCAAGATGTGCCTCTGTCCAGAATACACTGGATGCCCCTGCGCCCCAGCTCTGCCCAGATGCTAGCAGTTGCTGGTCCTCCTTTGACTCTGGGTGGCCAGGACACATGGGGGAGGGAGGGTGCTGGCCCCAAACAGCCCCACAGGTCATGTGGACTTCCCAAAAACAAAGGGGCCTCGTGGCAGACCTGTCCTGAGATCTGACCCTCAGCCCTGGGCCATGGCAGGAAGCAGAGCAGGTCTGATGGGCACCCCTGGAACTCACTGGAGTTGTTCCAGCACCTGGAGCCTGATTAGCTCAGTGAGTCTGGCTCCCTCTAGCATGAGCCGAGCAACGCAGCAGGATGAGGCCTCGCCCGTGCCCAATGCTGACGCTTCCACCTGGTCCAGCTGGCGGTGATGTACGAGACACCTAGGACTGCGCCTGGCTGCCAGGAGAAGGGGGAACCTAGACTGCCATCCAGTCTGAATACACGACGACTTATCCGCAAGCAGCCCACTCCCTCTCACACTCCAGCAGGGTCCCCTCCTTGGTAATCCTTCTCAGTAATGAGGGGCTCTGAGAAGCCTTCCAGGGAAGGGCCTGGTGGCTCGAGGAGCCTCTGAACAGGCTTTTTTTTCTTATTGCCATGTAAGCCCTATTAAGGAATAAGCAGGGCTTCTTTTGACTCCAGATGTGTGCACCCGAAACTTAGCCATCCTCCCAATGCTGACGGAGCCATGAGTCATGGTTGTGCCTGAAGCCACACAGCAACAGGACTGCTCTGAGCTAGAAGCCCAGGTGCAGATTCCTTTCTCATGGACATGGGCTCACCGCCGGCATCTGGCCAGAGAGGGCATTTCCGTCCTACCAAAGACTTCATCAATTCTGGACAGTGAGGAGCCTGGGAGGGCCAGGACTCGGCCCAAAGCACCACAGGCCCTGGCTGTTTAACACCCAATGCAGGACAGCCACCTGCAAAGCCATCCTGTAACCCACCGGAAGCCCAGGAACACTGGCTTGCAACTGAGCTACCACCCAGACCCTCCAAGGAAACTTCCAGAGCCAGAGGTACCTCAAACAATACATCCAGCTGAAGGCTGTTCCAGTGGCTTAGAATTCATTATGACATTTAAGAATTCTAGCATGGGCCAGGCACAGTGGCTCATGCCTGTAATCCCAGCACTTTGGGAGGCCAAGGTGGGAGGATCACTTGAGGTCAGGAGTTTGAGACCAGCCTGGCCAACATGGTGAAACCTCTTCTCTACTAAAAATACAAAAATTAGCCGCGGGGGGTAGGAGTGGCGAGTGCCTGTAATCCCAGCTAGGCGGGAGGCTAAGGCAGGAGCATCGCTTGAACCCAGGAGGCAGAGGTTGCACTGGGCGGAGATTGTGCCACTGTACTCTGTCAAGAGCAAACACCATTCTAGCATGGTGTGCTTTGGGGAGGGGCAGAAGGAACAGGGAACAGGGCTCACGTGGCTGGCTTTTAGGGAGGGAGGGGTGAGAAATACTAACAACTTACAGCTCTTTATAAAGCAAAATGAGATGAAGTCCATCCCCCTCCACCAGCCTATGCCTTCCATTTCTCCCTTCCCCTGGTGGGCCTGGCTCCTGGCCTAGTATCACCATGCACCAGGAATGCAGGCAGGAGGCCCCTGACACCAGACGCAGCATCTACAAGTTGACAGAGGGAGAAGCCACTGACTCCTTCGTCTTTGGAGCCCTCAGGGGAGGTGTTGCCTAGACTGCGCTGGCCAGTATCCATTCACAAGCCAGTCAGCAACCACCACTCACCACCACCTCCCGCTCTGTGGGGACAAGAGCACCCACTTCTTCCACAACCACCAAACAACCAAAGAAAAAGCATGGCACCCTGCAGTCACACTCCCGACCTCTCAGCACCTCTCGGCCCAGCATTCTAAAAGCCAGGAACTCACCTTGTTCTAAAGGAGCCCAGGACTTGAATACATGCCAGAAAATGGCATAAAATAGGAACTAGCCACTCGAGGCTGAAAATGGAGCTGCAGGTGGGAGCACACAGCCTGCCTCTAACGGGCTCGTCAAAACAGACGTTTCCCTAAAGCAACTACTAACTTCTGGCAGAGGCAGTGACAGCTGGGAAAGGGACAACAGGACTTTCTGGGCTGATGTGAATACTGTATAACTTTATCACAACTTGTCAACTTCTGGAGATGTACACAATGTGCATCTTGCTGCTTGTAAATTTTACCTCAAAAGGCAAACAAACTAAACAACTATTAAACTCTAACCGCATAAAAAAGTAAGAGGCATTGGAGGATGAATGGAGGGAGGGAGACAGTAAGGAGCCTGTCGGAGAGGAGGGAGCGGTGCCCAGGTGCCGCACACATCGCTGCGTCTGCACATCAGCGTGCTGGGGGACAGGCGAGGGCGCCATGTAGTTTATTGTCTTAAAGAAATTAACAGCTCCCTCCTCCAAAGCTAGAGAACGAGAACCCCACAGCTTGAGAAACACAGGGCTTTGTACAGTGACTCCCCAAATGGCTTTGCAGCTTAAAAAACTCCAAAACATAAATTCATCAAGTAGGGTGAAGAATGAGATGACGCCCGGCTTGCTAAATAGTACTGTTTATTAAGGCTTGTATTCTCCTAGAGGAAAGAGTCCAGTGTCGTTCAGGACTCCACTCAGAGAGAAACAGTTCAGAGGAAGTGACACATACTAAATACAAGTCTAATGATACAGCTGAACATTAACTCAGAGGGTCTTTTGGAGCAAGGAGTTTTCACAAAGCTCTGCTCTCTAGGACAGTAGGGTCCTCTACAAGGGCACGTGCAGATTCGGGCGCTGGAGCGTCAGGCATGAGCACCATTTTCATGCTTAAACTCAAACTCCAGGTGGTGGCGAGTTCAACGGTCCCTCATTCCACAAAACATGACAGCAAATTCATTTTCTAAAAAAGTTTTGTTTTTACCCATTCAACAGGAAAAAAAATTAGACGCACATGGTGAAATTTACAGCCAGCAGCATCATCCATCACACTATCTGTACTATCAGATCCTATATTTAAAGCTCTGCAGTACTGGTATAAAAACTTAAGACAGCATCCGGATTCTTAAGGAAAAGGGTAAAATTTAAAAAGATCTGCAGACAACTAAAACGCCTGAACCCGAACCAGACCTCAAGCACCTTCCAGTTCCTCCACACATGCCCGACCAGGCAGCAGGGCAGCGAGGGGAGGGATGGGCGGCTGTTCAGTGGGCAACAGATCTGGAAGGAAAGATTTTCCAAAAAAAGAAAACATGTCTGCCAAATCTGAAAAATTATCTTTCTGTCTAGTAGAAAAATCAAACGGGTAAGTTAGCACTTTAGACTGATAAAAGATAATAAAATGATGAATCAGAATGAACAAGATAATCACTGACCTTTTCAGTATTTTCAGGAGATTTTATCAGAAGACTCTCAGTGACAAAGTGACTCATGGTTTTTATGTTTGCTATGAAGCAGTAATGGGAAGAGAAATATGAGGTCTCATAGAACAATATCAAATGGCTGTGAATTTAAGAACATAATTTCTGCCAAAACAGATGCTTCGTGTGTTTTTAAGAATACTTATATTTCACATTAGATTGGTCTCATTGATAAGCTGACAAAAAAATACTCCTTTATTAGTGGCTTCTAGAAGATTAAAATACATAGAAAAGTACAAATAAATGCAAGTTCATCTGGGCAAAAATAAACGACAAGAAAGGCAAAGATGCAACACTCAACCCTGCACGGGACGACACGCTGGAGCTGACCAAGCACACGTGTTTTAAACTGTTTTCAAAGTCACATGTTAGAATATGTAAGAAACTGGTTTCTCCTTATTGTTTGTTTCGATTCTGCCGTTCCTGTAAAAAGAAAGACAAGAGTTGAACATACTGAGTAACCATGCCACACAGCTGAATCCCTCCCAAAAGTGAGATCCAAGGCTGCCTGGTGGCTGCTCCTGCAAATCTGGAGGTGGGACCCTGCTTGGTACCCAAGCCACACCAGCACACAACTCGGAGCTGCGCTGGGGCCAGGTCCCACAGACTGGGGCTGTGTGGTGGCCACCCACACTGGGTACGGCAAGCTCCCCATCCCTCTACTAGGAGAAAAGCACCAACCACCACAGTCACATGGGCCACCGTCTGCTGGGAGACCTCACTTCCCACAGCTGTCTTTCCCTCATGTGCCACTATCATTCCACATGGAAAGACACTTAGCAATGTGAAATCCTCTGCACTCAGAGCGAGGAGCTGGCATGCACCAGGCTCTCAAGCAGGCCAGGGAGACGGAAGCTGCTCTTCTGTATTTTATCTCACTTAAACTTCTCAGTGGCTCCAAGGACACCAAAATCCTTCCAACTGGCTATCAAGGTGCTATGTCACATGGCAGGAGGACCCATGTGGGCCTGTCTAGTTCAGGCCCTTCCCACTCCCCAGCACACTCCCACAACAAAGAGAAGACCATCTCCCCACCACACCATGACTAGGCTGGCTCAAGGCAAAGCTCCTCTGGCCAGGTTTGCTGCCTACTTCCATAAGAGAATCATCTCTTCCAGAGTGTGTGTGACACATAAGCTTGAGACTTACACCGAATCTTTCGCCACGTTTGCCTCCCTGATCAGAAGGGTCTAAAAGCCCCCTCCCTCAGTCTCCTTACAAGGCAGCATCCGAAGATGAAAATCTGCAATCCAAGGAGCGCATGCTACACCAATTGGCTAGAGAGGTGTCCCAGGCCCAGTGTGGTGGTGTGCACCTGTAACCCCAGCTACTTGGGAGGCTGAGGCGAAAGGATCACTTGAGCCCATGTTTTTGGCTAAAGTGAGCTATTATCTGCCCTGCACTCCAGCCTGGGTGACAGAGAGAGAGACCCTAACTCAAAATAAAAAAAAGATACATCCAAGGCACATCCAACTTTATCTGGCCCCTTTATCTATCAAGATGCAAACCAATAAAGAAAACTAGGACAGGACACCCATTTAACCCTCTTTTGCTAAAAATAGACTGAATGTGTCTTCAGGTTAATAACAAACTTTGCTGGGCCCTGGAATGAACACCAGCCTCCTCAACCGTGGCTGCTCTCAAAAGCAGCTGTGGTGTTCTCTGTCCTGAGAAGGCGCCAAAGTATTTGGATTAAGGAGCTGGGTAGGCAGATACTAGTCGTAGGAATTAACATTTCCTCCCTCCCCTCAAATGTAAAACTGGAAAATTAAGAACTTTGTATTTTGCATTCCTTAAAAAATTCTCTGTTAAAAAAATCTCTTCACAGGCTGGGTGTGGTGGCTCACACCTGTCATCCTAGCACTCTGGGAGGCCAAGGTAGGCGGATTACCTGAGCTCAGGAGTTCGAGACCAACCTGGGCAACATGGTAAAACCTTCTCTCTACTAAGAATACAAAAAAATTAGCTGGGCATGGTGGTGGGCGCCTGCAACCCCAGCCACTCTGAAGGCTGAGGCATAAGAATTGCTTGAACCTGGGAGGCAGAGGTTGCAGTGAGCTGAGATCGTGCCACTGCACTCCAGTCTGGGGGACAGAGCAAAGCTGTCTCCAAAAAATATACTTAACAAAAGAGGTATGTATTGCTGTTCCCAAAAAACAAATGCCTATCTCTTGAATTCAAATAGCTGATGTTAAAGCCATTCATAGGGAAACTTCCCAGTTCCCTGTCTCCCTTCAGCCCTTATAGACAACTACAAAGTTCACTGTGTGCTCTTTAAAATACTATTCCTCATAAAATTTCTCAAAGAAAGAAAAATTGACAAGTCCAGCTCGTTCTTTCGAGGAATGCTCAACAAGCATCCAGGAAATGCTTATTCCTAAGATTCTCTCTGCTCTCTACTTAGTTTCCAAAGTCAAGGAGCCCCTCTGCTGAGCCAGCCAGAGCTCATGCAGAGATGACCCGAGGTCGATGTGGGGTTGGGTCAGGGGCACCTGCAGCCAGGTCCAGGACAGTCAGTCTGAGGAACTAAGCAATGCTCACAGTGTGGGACACTCACTACTCTCACTGTTTTAAGCCAAGAAGTGGCCGTTTATAGATTTTTTTTAAAAACTAAAAAAATGTTATCAACCCAGGACTTGGTCTGACACTGCTGCCATAAAAGCCGTCCTAAGAAATCAGTATGTGTCCAAATTTATAGCTGGACAGCAATCCTGCAAAACGTTAACTACATTTTACTTTCTGAACACTCAATTTGTTTATGTAGGAACTTTAACGCAATGGGGCCAAACTCTAAATGATAAACAAAAGGTGGGTCTGTTCTTAGAAGTCCTGAGAGAACCCTGCGGAAACCACCCTGGGTTCCACCAGCACCCGCAGTTTATGACAACTGAGAGGAGGAGCCACTCCCCACGACTCTCTTCAGTACACTCTGCTCTTCAAACTGCACCACTCTTCATGGGAAACCCACGAGGGAGAAAGCATTAGACACCTAGAGTCTCAGCCCCAGGACACCTAAGACTCCAATCTGGATGAGCCACTAGCCCAGCCCATCAACCATGGCATCTAGAGCACCCTGGCAGGCAGGGAGAGCCAGCACCCAAGTCCAGTCTGGAGACCTCCTCAAGAACCACTTCCATTTCCCTACACTGCCCAATAAGCTTAAAAGATATCTGACGCCTGGCACAGTGGCTCATGCCTGTAATCCCAGCACTTTGCGAAGCTAAGGTGGGAGGATCCCTTGAGCCCAAGAGTTTAAGACCAGCCTGGGCAACACAGCAAGACACTGACTCTACAAAAAAAATACAAAATGGTGGTGCACACCTGTAGCTACTCAGAAGGCTGAGGCAGGAAGACTGCTTGAGCCCAGGAGGTCAAGGCTACAACAAGCTGTGATTAAGCCACTGTACTCCAGACTGGTAAACAAAAAACAAGTTATTTGAGGCTGGGCGCAGTGGTTCATACCCGTAATCCCAGCACTCTGGGAGGCGGAGGTAGGTCGATCACTTGAGGTCAGGAGATCGAGACCAGCCTGGCCAACATGGTGAAACCCCATCTCCACTAAAAATATAAAAATTAGCTGGGTGTGGTGGCAGGCGCCTATAATCCCAGCTGCTTAGAAGGCTGAGGCAGGAGAATTGCTTGAACCCAAGAGGTAGAGGTTGCAGTGAGACGAGATCTCACCACAACACTCCCCACTGGGTAACAGAGTGAGATGCTACCTCAAAAAAAAAAAAAAGCTATTTGAAATTCCACCATACATTAACAAATCAGGTTCTCAAGTTCTCATTTGTCACTTTCGATATGAATTAATGTTAACACTGACCCACAAGGGCCCCCAGCTTTCCAGCTTGGCTAACGGTTTAGGAGAGGGCTATCAAGGTCCTTCCAGTGATAGTCCACCAGCAGCCCCATGGGACTCGCCCTGGAGCAATCGCGACAAAAAAAAGCAGTTATCTAAGGATCAGGTTTTTACAACGCAAGTTGCAGGACACTAGATTTAAGTTGTAGGACACAGTATTTAAGAGGAGAAACTGCATACATGCACACACACACGCACGCGCGCGCGCACACACACACACACACACACACACAGCCAGCTTCCAGTTTAGCCAGCTAAGGACCTAAAACTTCATTAGCAATTATCCCTGCAAATTTAGCTATTCAGTATTTACTTCACACCTGTAAGAACTATGTCTGTATTCCCAGCTACCTGGAAGGCTGAGGCAGGAGAACTGCTCAAATCCAGGAGGCGGAGGTTGCAGTGAGCCGAGAATGTGCCACTGCACCCCAGCCTGGGTGACAGGGCGAGACTTCATCTCAAAAATAAAATAAAATAAAATAATAGAGCTAAAGTACAGAATTTCAGTAATTGGAAATAAATGACATCCTCTTCTCTTCTCACAAAAGAGAGGGACTGATACTTTTCCAAAGTTCTACAAGCCCCGAGTTGTTCAGCATTTTTGCCATGTAAGACTGCAGACAACTCTATTCTATATAGCCCTAATATGCCACGTACACGCCTTTCTGCCCAAAATACATTAGGATACTCGGTGTTCACAGGTGAATAATTCCTTTCTAAACATAGAGACCTGAAAAAAAACCTGAAAACCCATCTATTATCAACTGACATTTCATGAAGGGACTTTTTTTTAAAAAGCAAGAGAGAATCTCAGGATAAACTCTGGAATAAAGGAAGCTTTATGAAGTATGTTATCATCATCATTTTTCCACGGCGGGTGCCAGTTTATGGACATCTGAGCCCTTATGAAGAGCAAATATACTCAGTCCCGTCGTACCTCATGACAGCACAGATTCAGGAGTTTGGCTGTAAGTCTCACAGGAAATCAAGACTGTCTCAAAAATACCCAATCAATGGATTTTTGATATGCGATCCATATTTGTTATTTAAAAATGTCTGGATTCCAAACCTACCACACCACCACCATTTTCTTTACTACCTAGATGGAGTCAGTCTGTTTCCACAAGGCTGCCTGGACCTGGGCCGGCCCACCTGCGGCCAACTGGGAGAGCTTGGGAGCTGCCCATCATGGGACCCAGCTCAGACTTAGCTCAGCAGACCTGCCACATCTGCTCGCCGCCAGGCCACCTGGTCCGAGTGCAGCACCAAGGACGCACCTGCACAGCAGATGCCTGCAACAATCCGACTCACCTTGCGCACCACCTCCTCCTCCTCCTGGCGCTTCTCGTAGTGAGCAAAGTCGTCGAAGATGGAGGTTGTGTGCTTGTAGGAACTGATAATTTTCAGCACTTGTTTTGCTTTTTCTAAGGGCACCTCCTGGGTGTCCCGGGAGTTTGTGACGGGTTTGTTGTCGTTATTCTCCAGTCTGATGTGCCGGAGCTGGTTATTGGGCACATCCTTAACAAAAATCCACTTGACATCAAACTTCCCCTTCCACTTGTCCTGAGACCAGACCCCAGCACTGGTGCCGTAGTCCACGGGGGACTTCATCTCAGCCACCCCACAAAAATGCCCACTCCCGTTGACGCTGAAGAGCAGGTAGACGGGGCCCTTGCTGCCCATGCAGCGGAAGGCGCTGTCCAGGCGTTTGTTGCCATGCTCTGTGCTACACCAGATGGAGTACTTAATGGAGCGGTGGATGTCATCCTCAGAGTAGCTCTTAATGATGAACACACGCCCGCTTTTCAGATTCCAGTCAAACTCTTTAGGGTTATAGCTGTGAGCAGCCTTCAGTTTTTCAAGGACAGGGTGGGATTCGACACTGGGGGCAGCATTAGGCTGGATACTTCCAGGAGAGTTGCTATCACTGGCAGCCCCTCCACTCTGCCCAAATGCTGTGTTTCTGTTGCGTGGGGCGACCCAGCGGGTCTGGGGTGGCTGCTGAGGGCTCTGATACTGTGGTTGAGCCAAAGGTGGGGGCTGTGTTGGGAGAGGCGGAGCCACCTGCTGGGGCTGTGGGGCAGCCTGCGGGGAGGGTGCCTGTTGGGGGACTGGGGCCTTCGGCACAGGCCCCTTGTTATCCCAGGTGCCAATGTCCATGTTATGCTTTATAGGTGGGGGGGGCAGCGCACCCCCCATAACAGGCCCGCTCTTTGTTTTCATTTTAGGCTGTGGTTTTGCAGGCTTGCTGGCAATGGCAGCCCATGAGGTCGGCTTTGAGACCGGCATGTTCACATTTGCCCCTCCGTTGCCAGAAAGGACACCAGTCAGTGCCACGCTGCTGACAACAGAGCCCACCGTCTTGACTGCAGAGGAGCTGACATCCCCGATCTTCAGGCCAACCATGCCCTGCTCCAGGCTGTTCATCCCAGGGGCCTTGCTGAGGGTGTCGCTATGAAAGCCTGGCTGCCCATCCACCACTGTGCCGCCCAGGGAGCTCGGGGGGTAGGTGTAGCTGCTCCCATAGGCAGAGCTCTGGGTCTGCTGACCTTGAGACCCACTTGTTCCCCATGCTGAGAAGGCAGGGTTTTCAGGGAAAAAATTAAACCTATGCTGATAGATGTTGTTCCCCAGGCCCCCAGGCTGCCCGAAAACAGCATCGTGCATAAAATGATGGTCTCCGTTACTGAGCTGTCCGTAGGTGGTGAGGTATGGGATCGGAGGGTCCCCTGCAGTGGACCACGGAGCCTCATTGAGGGAGTAAGGAAATCCAATGGACGGTGGGTAATAGCTGGACAGGTAGGGGTCGCTCATTGAGGGGTAACTGTTACTCTGCAAAACAAACGTGTGACAAGTTACACCACTTCTACAACACGAGGAGATGCTGAAAATGCCAGCCACCACTTCCTGCTTAAGCACAGGTGGAGCAAAAACAAGACTGGCGCAGCACTGGGCTACCCCTTCCAAAAGGAAAGCTATGGTCGTCAATGTGAGAACCACATCAAGACAGAGAGAAGTTAATAATGAACACAAACCAGGTTGTTTCGAAATAAGAAACAGCATTTGCAAGGCTCTGAATTCAGGCTAAATGACTGAGCTAAGCCTCTCTAGCAGTGGCAAGGTAGCGGCCCCTCCCTCTACGCTTACCTACAAAGGAATCCAGAGTTAGGAATAAAGCCCTGCCCTGCTGACCACAATGCTTAGGACAGACACGGACAGTGTCATGGGAACTGAAATGGCTTTGTAAGGCAGAGATATTTCCATTGGCAAACCAGGATGTGCAGGGTCGAGAGGCAGTCATCTCCAGAGAACAGACCCCAAGCTCAGTGATTACTCAGCAAGCCCCAGGTACCCACCTCTGGGCCCTGACACCCCTCCTGGGACACTCTCTCCCCCAGACATCCTTCAAGGGTGCTTCAGAGGCCCCTTCCACACACCCTTCCTAGCAGACTCCCACACCTCTAAGTCCAAGGGGGTTCACATTTCCATGGTTTCCTGGGCACAGAGCTGGGCTCTTGGAGTGGGCCCCTGCACAGAGGGCCCTGGCTGGCTCCAGGTCCTTAGCCAAGAGAAAGCATCCCAAGTGTAGGAACTCTGCCCTCCAGGTGGAGAGCAGCCCTCGCTTTGGGTGCCGACTCACCTGGGCTTCCTTACTGAAAACACGTCTGTGTGGTGACCAGAACCTTGAGTGTTTTTACAGTGATGGAACCATGAAGCAAAAAGGTCTAGAGAAGGTGAGTGCTTCAGTGCCACATCACAGGGGTCTCTGAAGAGCTGCCCAGGGCACGAATTTAGACTCTGGGTCAGCAGTTCTGGGACAGCATCTCCTTGGAGAGACTCAACCAAGGGTCTGGTCAGAACTGGGTCCCTCCAACACTGCCTTAAAATGGCTTTCATGTGGGGGGGGGAGGGGTGTGTGTGTGTGCGTGCACACGCGCGCGCACACAGGCAGGTAAGAAGGGGTCCAGTGTGAGGCAAGAAGGCTCCCACCTGGGTATGTCATCTAAGAGTGCCAAAATACTGTTTTGAAATGAAAACAGAGCAGGAAGTAAACACGGAGCTCTCCTGTCTGTGACACCCGTTTTCAGATTTTTAAATAGTTTTCCTGCTCCTCTCCCCCAAGTCTCCCAAGTAACCAGAAAGTTCCACATAAAGAGCATAGTCTACAGACCTCATCTCCCAACCTCGCCCCTGCCACATTCACCTTTCATGTTGGCATCAAAGGCCACACTCTGCAGGATAACAGCACCTAGCCGGGGACACCAGGTGGGAAGGGAGCTGAGGCAACAAGGGAGACTGAGATCCCAGACAATGAGAAGGGCCTGCTTCACTGGAGGGGTGACCTTAAGCAGCTCCCCCTGGGGGCACTGGCCCAACACCAGCCAACACCGATGAACCAGTGACCTAGCCACCACTTCCTGCCTCCTGCTCCCATCTAGAACACCCAGGGCTTCAGGAATCGAATTTCTTTTCTAAGTTTCTTCCTGTTGACTGCTCCATTTGTGAGCAGACAATTGCAGAATCTTTTTTTTTTTTTTTTTTGAGATGAAGTCTCGCTCTGTTGCCCGGGCTGGAGTGCAGTGGCACGATCTCAGCTTACTGCAAGCTCTGCCTCCCAGGTTCAAGCGATTCTCAGGCCTCAGCCTCCCAAGTAGCTGGAATTACAGATGCACACCACCATGCCCGGCTAATTTTTGTATTTTTAGTAGAGACAGGATTTCATCATGTTGTCCAGCTGGTTTCAAACTCCCAACCTCGGGTGATCCGCCCACCTCGGCCTCCCAAAGTTCTGGAATTACAGGCGTGAGGCACAGCGCCCAGCCTCAGAATCATCTTTTAAAATGCACTAACTACTGTTTACCTGTAACAAAAATTTGAGATTCTGGGGGTATAAGAAGACAAGTGGGACACTATCAGTGTTCTACAAACATGAGAGCAACCTGAGCTTATTCTCCCTCGAGAGGATTTCCATGATGTTGGCTCCTTTGCTGCAGCCTTTCCCTGGGTGCTGCCCTGTCCAGCAGGCCCAGACAGGAGGGTGAGCGAATCAGGGGCAGTCTGTGCTGAGGACTTGCTCCTTGAGTAGCTGGCCACAGGTGCCTTTAAGGATGGCAGGGTGAAGGAGACAGTCCCCCACAGGGTAGCCAGCTCCCCTCCTTCCCATCAGCTGGACACACGCTCCTCAGCAGTGCTGCAATCACAGCACATCCTCCTTCCCAGGCAAAAAGAGTAGACGGAAAAAAAATCTTGATGGCTGAATGGCATTCTAATTCACTCGGCCACAAAACCAACCAGAGGAGCCAGGCCACAGAAACAGATGCCCAGGGACACTTCTGACTTACACTAAAGCCTTAACTAAGACAGGGCATCACTTAAGACATGAGGAAATGCACATTATATTAAGCATTTAACATCCCTGAAAATCCGTTTTAAGTACGAAATGGATACACCTAGCACACAGACCACACAGACACAAGAGCCCACAGTGAGCCGTCCAGCTTCCCTCTACTCAGCATGCAGGCCCTGCATTCCAGCCGGTCCTCTCTAAACCCTTCAGCTCCAGATCACCACCATTCTCGTCCTGAACCACGGAAGAAGGTGACTCACAATCAGCTCTGCCGGCAGCCCTAAGCCCTCCCGACACTTTCTGTCCTCACCGGGTTACACAGCCACATAGGCAGGTTCTCTATAGTGACCTGGGGTACTAGGGGCCCAATTTCCATTTTCACCTCAATCTTACTGACAGCCCATTTTCTGTAACATCTGCCATCTTTCCTTCAAAATCCTGAGGGTAAAGCAGCAAGTTAATTTGTAAAGCTGTTTGAAGTAAGTTATCCTATAATAAGAAAACCTGGAAATGCTGCCCTCTGCCTTCTTTACGATCCACATGTCAGGCTGCTGCTCCACACTCCTTCCCTGGTGAGGGAAGCTGTCGCAGTCATGGTCCCAGTCACAGTGGTGGGAGACACCTATTCTGGTCTAAACTTATAGCAACTGACTTCAAATGTGTACTGGAAATGCACAGTTCGGGCTGCCTGTAAAACACACGGAGCCTCCCTTCAGAGCCTCTGATCTCCCTTTGTCTCATGCACAGCCAGGCACAGGTTCCATGCTCACTCACTACCAAGTGCTGGACGAGCTGTGCTGCCCCCTAAACATCGCTTAGCGCCATGGCTCCGTGCACACCACGTTAGAGTATGAAAGTTTACTTCTCAGTGATATAGCTGCATTAACTGAAGTTATAAGAACAAATTTTAAGCTTGTTCTTAACCCATTACTACCTCTGAGCAAACGTTATTTTGGTCCTGGTAAATGAGCAGCATAAACAGACCTTTAAAGGACAATACAGGCAAAACCATTTCATCATCTTGCTACTCAGCAGCCGCCTCCACAGAAAACTGCTGCACACTTGCACATCCTAGGTATCTCACTGGAGCCCCTGTGGTGAACTTAAGACCTCATATAAGAAAGGCTAACACATTTTAGGCCGGGGAGTGGCTCAGGCCTGTAATCCCAGCACTGTGGGAGGCTGAGATGGGTGATCGCCTGAGATCAGGAGCTCAAGACTAGCATGGCCAACACAGTGAAACTCATCTCTACTAAAAATACAAAAAATTATTGAGCATGGTGGCACATGCCTATAATGCCAGCCATTTGGGAGGCTGAGGCAGAATCACTTGAACCCGGGAGGCAGAGGTTGTGCCACTGTACTCCAGCCTGGGCAACAAGAGCAAAACTCCATCTCAAAAAAAAAAAAAAGAGAAGAAGAAAGACTAAATTTTAAAGGCAAAATTGGAGTCCCCTGACAAAGAAAAATACAACTTTAGATTCTTAAGCCTCCTCCTGTGACTAACTGAAAAAAAAAAAGGATAAACAAAATAGACACTTCAAATAATTAGAGAAACTTTAAATAATCAGGGAATATTATCTCCAGGTCATTCGAAAATCTAAACAGTAAAACACAAAGAAGCCCTAACTCTACAACTAAGAGCAGTTTTACATACTTACTCAAATTTAACCACATTAAAAAAAAAGAAACTCCCATCAGAATGACCAGAACCATTTAAGTTGAAGTTAAAATGTTTCCTTCCTATATCAACTTTTCTGAAATGGAAAGAAATCTGAAATTATTCAAATACTTTCAGTATTACAACAAAAAAGTAACTTGGAAATGAAATGACCAAGAGGAGAGACGAGAGAGAGAAGCAGAAAAGATTCCTTCAGAAGCCCAAGAGGAACAGAGGGAATTATTTGCTTAATTAAAAAATTAAAAAATAAAACAGTAAGTTATGTAAAGGGAAAAGTATCCAGGGTATTGCTGAGAGGTGAGGGAGTGACATGGCTCCTGGGAACCAACAGTGACCCAGGACTGGGAACAGGCCTCCCAGCGTGACCTGTGGTTCCTCAGCAAAAGCCTCAGGAGACACAGAGAAAATGTTAGAGGAAAATAATTGAAAAACCCTCATTTACTTACTCGACTGCTCATTTTTCAGATCTGTTTTCAGGGCTCATCCTTCTGAGACTGCAATTTCAGCCCCTCAGCTGGTAGCATCAATATGCAGAGACAGCAGTTTCTGATAGAATCTCTGCATTTGTTTCAGCAACTCGCCAATAAGAAGCATGTTAAGAGCCCACTGTGCCCTTCCAGCTGTGTTTCTGGGAAGCCGCTGTGATGGCAAATGCCTGCTTAGCAGGCACTGCCACTGGGTGTTTTAAGAAGCCCATATTTTTAGATGCAGCCACAAGAAACTGACGGTCCCCTGCTGGACCACAGGTCACCCTGGGCCCACCAGAGCTGCCCGTACACAGCAGGAAGCCCTGTGCCAAGCATCCCCAGGCTGTTCTCAAGGAACTCGTGAATGCTCTGATAAGGCACTGTGTTCAGTGAAAAAAAACACTCAAAATCTGATGAGCAATTTCATCACTGTGTGATCAGTGTACTCACACAAAAGGAGACGTGTGAGGGTGGAAGCAGTGTCCTTGCTACACACTGAGGCTGTCATCTGTACCGCGTGCAACTGTACTGAATACTGCAAGTAACTGTAACATCGTTAATTATCTGTGTGTCTAAACGTAGAAAAGGTACAGTAACAATAAGGTGTAAGAGATGAAGAATGGGACACCTGTAGAGCGCACTCCTGGTGAATGGAGCAGGTAGGACTGAAGATGCTCTGGATGAGTCAGTGAGTGAATGTGAAGGCTGGGTCCTTCCTGGACACCACTGTTGACTTCATAAACACTGTACACTTAGACTACACTACATTTTTAAATTGTCCTTTCTTCAATAATAAACCTCAGCTTACTACAGCTTGTTTTACTTCACAAATTACTTTTTTAAAAGCTTTCAGTTTTTGACTCTTTTGTAATAACAGCTTAAAACACATCATATAGCTGTACAAAAATATTTTTTTGTCTTATCCTTATTCTATAAGCTTTTTTCTATTAATTTTTTTTAAACTTTTTGAACTTTTTCATTGAAAATGAAGACAGGGCCTGGCACAGTGGCTCATGACCGCAACTCCAGCACTCTGGGAGGCTGAGGCAGGATTGCTTCAGCCCAGGATTTCGAGACCAGCCCAGGTAACATATTGAGACCTCATCTCTACAAAAAATCAAAAATGAGGCAGGAAGATCACTTGGGCTCAGGAGGTCAAGGCTGCAATGAGTCACCACTGTACTTCTGCCTGGATGAGAGAAAGACCCTGCCTCAAATAAAAAAAAACCCCAAAGACACAAACACACATATTAGTCTAGGCCTACACAGGGTCAGGGTCATCCTTTCCCTGTCTTCCACCTCCACATCTTGTCCCACTGGAAGGTCTTCGTGGCAGTAACACATATGGAGCTGTCATCTCCTATAACACCAATGGCTTCTTCTGGATTCCTTCTGAAGAACCTGCCTGAGGCTGCTTTACAGTGAATTTTGTTTTCTAGTAAGTAGGCAGAATACGCTCTTAAAAGTATAGTAAATATGTAAAGCAGTCACACTTGTTTATCATCAACTTCAAGTATTATATACTGTGTGCAACTGTGCGTGCTATGCTTTGCTATGACTGGGGCAGTAGTCTTGGTTACACCCACTGCATTACCACAAGCGCATGAATAATACGCTGCCCTATAACATTATGGTGGCTCCAACACCACCAGGTGACAGGAATTTTTCAGCACCATCATAATCTTAGGGGACCGCTATCATATACATGGTCTGTTGTTGACTAAAACTTCATCGGCAGCACAAGTACAGGTGCCCTCTCCCCCATGCCCAGGTGGCCTTAGTAAGTTCCGTCAGTGAGGTCACAGCAAACCCAGTCTGTCCATCAGCAAGTGCGCAGGAGGCCTGAGGGGCCAGCAGCATCTATTCCCAACTTGGGCATCACACAGAGAGTGTATTCTAAACTCTGAGCAGGAACTGCTCTGGGTCATTTCACAGCCTTTCCTTTCAGAAAACAAGAGAACTGGGAAACTAGAAGTCCCTGAGCAAGCAAAGCCTCAAAAGAGAAAATCACAACAATCGAGCCCAACCCAGAGGCCTTCACTCCCAGCTCCTCCGCTCTCCTAACTCCCATTCAGGGCCACAGACCGGAAGACAGAGGCTGAGCAGTCACAGGTGCAAGTGCTGCAGGGGCAACTAGGACTGAAACTCAGCACCAGAAGCAGTGCAGGGAGAGCGAGGCCTCCCTAAGGGAAGGGCCACCACATGGCAACAACCCGTCATGGCCCATTACAAGTTCAACCAATCTAACAGGCAGGCATTCTCCTAAGACTTTCTAAACCATTCTAAGTATTACAGTTTCACACAAAATTCAAGAACCACAGTAGCCTCCAATTGGCTACTACAAACCATATCTGGATTCTTCTTTTTTAAGTACCCAGGGTTAGGCTAGGCACAGTGGCTCATGCCTATAATCCTAGCACTTTGGGAGGCTGTGTGCGGACTGCTTGAGCCCAGGAGCTCGAGACCAACCTGGGCAACAGAGCAACACTTCGTGTCTATTAAAATTTAAAAATTAGCTGGGCGTGGTGGCACACACCTGTAGTCCCAGCTACTGGGGAGGCTGAGGTAGAAGAATCACCTGAGCCCACAAAGTCGAGGCTGCAGTGAGCTGTGATCGCACCATGCACTCCAGCCTGGGCAATGGAGTAAGACCTGTCTCCAAAAAAAAAAGGACCCAAAGCTAATGGGTACGTTCACTATCTTAACTGTGCTCACAGCTCCAGAGGTACGCCTGGGTAAATCAACAGCTATAAAACTCTACTGTATACTCTAAATATGGAGCTAAAACGCCCATTAACATAAAAATAATCTAATCCATTTTTAAACAAATTTTCCCAAACAGCAAAAAAGCTCTGACTTAATAAAAATATTTTTGGCTGGGCGTGGTGGCTCATACCTGTAATCCTAACACTTTGGGAGACCAAAGCAGGAAGATCACTTGAGCCCAGAAGTTCAAGACCAGCCTGGGCAACATACAGAGACCTACCCTGTGGCTACAATCAATCAATCAATCACCAGGTATGGTGGTGCATGCCAGTAGTCTCAGCTATTCGGGAGGCTGAGGCAAAAGGATCGCTTAAGCCCAGGAATTCGAGGCTACAGTGAGCTATGACCATGCCCCTGAACTCTAGCTTCGGTAACAGAGCAGGGTCCTGTCTCCAAAGCACACACACACATTTTCACTTGTACTGAAGCAACATCCTTCCTCATTTATTGGCTAAAACTCAGTACATGATACCACTCAAGTATTAAAATCATAAGAACAGTATTTTAAAAATATTTTAAAAAACAGTTCATTTAACTTCCTGCCATTGTCTCTATCCAAAAGCCCATCACTGAGGCCAAGTCAGTTCTGCTCAGAGGAGGGACAGATTCTCTGAAGGCCGCAATCAAGAGACAAGAAACAAAAGCAGGGTCGGTGGAGGGGGGGGGGCTGCCAAGGCTCCACACATAAAGGGTTTCTTGGTCTCTGAGCCGCTTGATTAGCCAAGTGCAGTAGGACCAAGGGGGACGAAGGAACATTCTAAGAAGTTCTAAGACGCCTTAGAAAAGAGCAGACTAGTTTTATTTTTTCACAGAGATGAGGTGAAGCCTGGTTTTACTTTAATGCAAACATGCCCGGTAGCTAAGATTTACTTCGCGCTCAGGAGATGGAGCGCTGGAGCACCTGCCGTGTGCTGCCCCACGAGGCCAAAGCGAGGGGCTCACAGAGGGGCAGCCCCTTGTCCAAGCTACCGGCCTGGATGTAGGAAAGTGAGGCAGAGTAGTCTGGTTCCCAAGCTGGTCTTAACCAGACACCGCTTCTCTCAGGAGTTTTGCTGCAACAGGAGCACAGAGGAGAGAGTGTAGCTCCCAGTAGATTTTAACCAGGGCAGTTTTATCCCCCAGAAAACATCTGCCAAGACAGTTTTGCTTGCCACAGCTGTGGGGGGAGAGGGAGTTGCTAAGGGCATCTCGTGGGTGGAAGCCAGGGAGGCTGCTAAACGTCCCACAATGAACAGGACAGCCCCCAAAAGAGAATGTTCCCGTGCAAAATGTCCACCATGCCAAGGCAGAAAAAGCCTGAATCACCTAAGAAAACAGGGCAGCCATGACCCAGTGGCCCTGCTGTTACGAGGTACTGTCTCAGCGTGTTCTGTGCACCATCTTATGTCATCCTCCCAACAATTCTACAAAGAGTTACTACTCTCTCTATTCCACAGAAAAGAAAATTGAGGCAAGAGAAGGCAGACCACCCGACACAGGCCAGTCAGTGGTGGAGTTAAAACTGAAACCAAGCTGGGCACGGTGGCTCACACCCGTAATCCCAGCACTTTGGAAGGCCAAGGCAGGTAGGTCAACTAAGATCAGGAGTTCAAGATCAGCCTGGCCAACATGGTAAAAACCCCATCTCCACTGAAAATACAAAAAATAGCCAGGTATGGTGGCACGCGCCTGCAGTCCCAGCTACTCGGGAGGCTGAGGCAGGAGAACTGCTTGAACCTGGGAGGCGGAGATTGCAGTGAGCCAAGACTGCGTCACTGCACTCCAGCCTGGGTGAAGAGAGTGAGACTCCGACCAAAAAAAAAAAAAAAAAAAAAAGACTGAAACCCAGGCAGCGTCTGGCTCCACAGTCCAGCTCTTAGCTGCTTTCCCAGACCACAATTCCAATCATCCAGAGCTAAAATATAACCAGGAAGCTTCAGAAACACACGTAACACACTTCCACTGTGTCAAAGGCACGACATCACTGACCCACAAACACTGGAACCAACCAGAACTGTTTGCATTCCAACCCCAGCAGGATGCTATCTCCTCCACAGGGAAAATCATTTTCACCCCACTCATGCCCCAGGTCAACGGGAGGTGCACCTTTATGAGCATTCTATCATTTCTAATACTTTATAGTCTGCTTCTTCGTTGTTTAGGATAACAATTGGAAATGAGAGTAAAGGTGTGTTACAAAACAATTAAAACCAACTTAAAAACAAATACATGCTAACAAAATAAACTCACCTGATTTGACTGTCCAGTAAGGTAGGGCTCAAAGTCACTGTCATGAACTGCATCCTTCTGATGTAAGGAACCATTTTGTACTAGGACAAAAAGTTACAAGACATTACCTTCAAATTTTAAAAGATTACTTTTAGGCATGGAAAAGTCCATTTCCATCTATTTCTAGTAGAAATTATACTTTTATTTTAAAAGAGTACAACCACTATAGAACTGATGTTTACACAATTAGAAGGGTGATGGGAAACTTTCAATGATTTAGGCTAAATTTTAAAAAAAGGCTTAATCATAATTTAGTGAGATTGACCAAATTAAGTGCAAACACACAATGCAAGGAACTCATAACCAGGGTGAAACTGACATGGTCTAAGAAGACCTATGTGTGGCAAACGGAAGTGGAGCCTCCAAAAGCCCAAATGCAGAATGTATGTCCGAATGTATGGAGAACTGAGCGAAGAAAACTCAGGAGGGAAGGAGTGCCACTGAATGACTGTTGGGAGCTGTTATCTGACTCTCCACAGTGAACTCAAAATATCTGAGGCAGGTCTCAGTCAATTTTGAAAGTTTATCTTGCCAAAGGTGAAGACACTTCCATGACACAGCCTCAGGAGGTCCCAACGACATGTGCCCCCAAGTGGTTGGGACACAGCTTAGTTCCACACGTTAGGGAGACATGAGAACAATCCATGTATGTAAAATTGGTTTGGTTTGGTCTGGAGAGGCGGGACAACCTGAAGCAGGGAAAAGACTTCCAGGTCACAGGCAGATAAGAGACAAGAGGCTGCATTCTTTTGAGTTTCTAATTAGCCTTTCCAAAGGAAGCAATCAGATGACGCATTTATCTCAGTGAGCAGAAGGAGGACTCAGTTCTGTCCTTTGTCCACCAGGAACTTCCCTGGGGCCAAATTGTGAGGGAGGCATGTAACTTTTCTGGGGGAGACAGGTTTGCCCTAAGCAGTTCCCCGTTTGGCTCAGTGATTTGGGGGGCCCAAGATTTATTTTCCTTTCACACCACTTACCTTCCCACTGTTATTATGCTCAGCCAGAAAAAAAAAGCAAAGGTAAATAAGGTGCCGGGCCTTCACCCATCTTAAAACGCAATGAACCGTATTTGGTTACACCTGAGCTCACACGCACAATGGCTAAAAATGTGTTCCAAGTAAACGTGCAGCGTCACTTAACAGTTTGCACAAGTGCACGCTCTTGGGGTTTATTCCACGCCAGGCTGTCGCAGGAGATGCGAACAGACTCGGAACACGGGCCGCAGCGGCCAGGTAAGGAGCTTGGCCTGCAGAGCCGCGGACTGCCGCTGGCCAGAGCAGCCCCTACCGGGTGGCAAGAGGCAGGTCGCCGTCCGCTGCGGCCACGTCCCCCGGCCAGGCCTCTGCTCCTGCCTCCGCTTCCCCAAAGCAAATCCGCGATCTCGCGGCAGGAGAGCGGGGCCCGAACTGCTCAGAGCACTCATTTATGCACTTCTCCCGAGACACCCCTGTCTTCGACCTGCCAAGTCTCCCAGAACCGTCGCACAACCTCAAGCGTTATCTCCCCGAAGCTGGCGGAAGAGAGAAAGTTTCCGGTTCCAGACGCAGCTTCCTGGACCGTTCCTTCCCCGTCCTCCTCCACTCCAGCCCGCGCCGGCCGTCCCGGGACTCCGCTCACCTTTATTGTCTTGTCCTTTTGTTCTCTGCACCGTCGCAGGCCGGGACGTGAGAGACACACAACCCGGGGGAAGAGGGAAACACAAAGTTATTCACCGGGGAACCGGTCTCCAGCCGGCGGCGCGGCCACGCGCGACCCCGGCCCCGAGACCCCGGCCCCCGCGACCCGGGACTCCGCGGTCCAGCCTCGGGACCCCACCCGGCCCCCGCGACTGCACCCCGGCCCCCTTAACCCGGCCCCGCTACCTGGGCGTCCACACTGGTGGCCGACATGCTTCATGAACAGCTCGGCGCGGGGCCGGGGCGCCCGCCGGCTCGGACCTCCCCGACAGGCCAGGCCTGTCACCCTCGCTCGCGCGGCCCCGGGCCCCGCCGCCAACTCCCCGGGCGCCGGCCGGGCGGCGGCGGCGGCTGCTGGGCGCGCGGGCCCCTGGCGCGGCGGCGGCGTTGGTGAGCCCGGGACGCGGACGCGCTGAGGAGGCGTCGACTCCAATGGCGGCCGCAGCAGCGGCGGCGACGGCGGCGGCGGAGGATGAGCCTACGCGGCGTCAGCGCGCGCGCGGGGCAGGCCGGGAGCGCGGCGAGCCGCGGCGCTTAGCGCCTGCGCGCTGCGGTCTCACGGGACGGATTTTGCTCCCAGGTCCCAGTCTCGCGCGGCGGGGCGGGGCAGCCGCGAGCCCGAGAAGTCACGTGGGGCCCGTCCCGCGGCGCCGCAGGGCCTGGCGGGCTGCTGTCCCGTGTGTGCCTGAGGCCTCTGTGGTTTTTCCCAAGGTCCGAAGACTTAAACGCTGCTCCGATCTGACAGCCGGGCTGCGGGTCGGTCCGGGGGTCGGTCCAAGGCCAGTCCGCCCTGCCCAGCCCCCGCAAACAAGCACCTGCCCGCCCGCAGCCCCTGCGTGTTCCGGGGTGCGCACCCCGGCCCTTGCCACGGGACCTGCGGGCTTTGTTCGCTTTGCAGCCTGGCCTTCAGCCGCCGCGGAGCCCTCGGCCCGGGCCCGGAGGTCAGCTGTTCTGTGCATGCACCCCTAGGCCTGCAAGAGGCTCGCGGGCTTGTAACCAAGTTTGCATATCAGATTCTTGACCTCGATTTCATCACTAGGAAGAAAAGAGACTACAGCAGTGCTCTGTGCCCTGGCCTAGGCCGGGCAACGGGACTTCTGGTCTTCATTCGAGGATGGACAGCCCCTGCTTGGCTGCCGCTGTGCGAAGCGAGCCCGGTTCTCATTCCCTAAACCCTCAGCATCCCCAGCCTGGACGCCCCTCTGATCAGGTGTTGAGTTTCGCTTCCTGGAGCCAGTGTCCAGTCCTGCCACCCCCGTGGCCAACTCCCTACAGAGCCTTCCAGGTTCATCTTTTTCTTTCCAGCTCTGGCAGGTGCAACATCTTCACGTGGCCTGGATCTGGGTCCCGCTGAAGGAGAAAGACCTGGACTGGGGTGCCAGGCAGGCAGACGTCAAAGGAGTGTTCCACAAAGTGGGCTCGGGCAGAGGCACTAAGCAGGGGAAGCAGCGACAGCAGGGACAGCAGTGGAGTCCCAAAACGGCTCCACGCCTGGACATCCACATCGGTGGGGCAGCAGACAGCCCCTCACTGCTGCAGGAGGAGATGGAAAGGTCAGCCACAGAGAGCACTGCTGCTCCAAATGTCCAGCACTGCTCAGGTGGCTCCTCACCAGGCCTCCCTGGGCCCTGCCTCGCCTAAAGCTGGGAAAGCAGGCTGTGCATGTTTCTCTGGAACAGAGCTGGGGAGGTCTGGTGCCCTGGGGCTGAATCTGGATGCACTAGGACTTTGATACGCTTGGGCCATGCGCAGCTCAGGCCAAGATGAAATCTGTGCATTTGGGGTAGATGTGAAAAAGACGTGGAGAAGATGTGTGGGGATTGTAGGTCCAGCAGGGCTCCGGGAGGCACCCTGCCACCCGCCTCTGTGTGATGAGGCCTGTGCACCCTGGGCAGGGCCTGAGTGCCTGCTTCCCGGGACACTGAACTGCTTGGCGGCCGTGACTGAAGCCAGGGGGTGTCTGGGCGGTCAGAGTAGACACTCAGACTCTCGCAGCCCCTGTCTGTCTTCTCCCATGGCTCACGTCCCTCAGGCAGGACAGTGCAGTGGTCAGCACTGGAGATGAGAGCCACACAGCCAGTTACAGGGCCTTCAGCCTCAGGCTGCCTGTCCTCCTCCGTGGTGGGTAACACTCCCCTCTCACGGGATGAGTGCGTGGAAGAAACTGGGTGTGCAGCCCTTGGCGTCAGGCCAGGGCTCCATCAACGCTGGTTGTGACCTGCTGCCTTTGCCCATAAGTGCCCAGGCAGTCACCGGAGGCAGCACTGGCCGTGTGGGAAGTGGCCACTCAGAGCCTAGGGACCTTCTCCCATGGCCCAGTGCCGGCAATGCAGGACCCTGGGGATGTTTTTGTTTCCTGGAGCGGTCGTAACAAAGTACCAGGAACTGGTGGGCTTCAAGTAACTAAAATGTATTCTCTCCCGGTCCTGGAGGCCAGAAGTCTCAGGTCAGCATCACTGGGCTGACATGGAGGCGAGGGCCCTTGGGGAGGCTCCCCCACCTCCTCCATCCTCTGGTGGAAGCCGGCAGTCCTTCCTTATTTTCCTCACCTCCGTTGCCTCCTGGCTTTTTCCTTTGTGTCTCTACTTATAAGGACACCCATCACTGGATTTAAGGCGCACCCTAATCCAGGATAACCTCATCATGTGATCATATCTGCAAAGAACCTGTTTCTAAGAAAAGTCACACAGGTGCCCGGTGGACATGAGTTTTGGGGTACACTCTTCAGCTCACTGCAGAGATCACTGGGGAGGTCTCACAGTGATGCCTGTGGAGAGATTTTGGA
>CAUYLG010050272.1:0-85220 GCA_963573385.1 Cacajao melanocephalus | reverse complement strand
ATTGTTAAGCACAATTATTGGCATAAAAGAGGTTTTTAATACCCATTTTTAGACTGCATTCTAGCCTGGGCAATAGAACAAGAATCTCGTTCTCTCTCCCTCTTTCTCTTCCTCTTTCTTTCTCTCTTACATTCTTTTCTTCTTTCTTTCACTCTCACTTTCTTTCCTTTTTCTTTCTTTCAAAAAAAAATAAAAAATAAAAAAAATAAAAAAAAATAAAGTCCTGAAGTTGAGAATGTTGCTTACTGATATCTACCTACCTCGTTAAAGAAAAGCACTTAAACATAATAGGTTCTCAAAAACTATACCAAATGAAGAAATAGAACTTAAATCACCATAAACAAATTATGGTTATAAGAAATAATGTAAATGTCCTCCACATTAGCATTATAAAAGTATAAATCCAGAAATTTGGAAGAAAGGAGAGTCAAATAATAAAGAAAATAGCAGATGCATTAATACCCTCATTGTATAAATCGAGGATCAAAGCTACTGGCTACAGTTAAAGGAACCAGAAAGAAAGGCACCAGTATAGTCCTTCATGTTGACAATTAATCAACAGAGGAAAATTTTATATCATGTTATAGTGGTGGCATTAGGAAGATAGGAGATATTTCCTAAGTCAGCTAAGTTGTCTTCTATTATAGTAAGAAGCTAACGCATAAAAATCAAGAAAGTATATTACTAATAGAAATGGAGAAAGCCACCTGAACAAACAGTTCCAAGAGACTATTGCTTAGACTATAGCTCACAGTGCTTCAGGTGAATGTAACTAGTAATTGGAAATAGTGAGACTATGAACTAACACTTTTTATTGTAAGCCCTTTGAAATACTTGATTCATTTTTAACATGTGCATATTTTATTTTGATAAAAAATAAAGCAATGTTGTTAGATATAAGGATTCAGCAGGAGATATTATGGAAGAAAAAAGAAATGAAAAAATAAAAGGAAGAAAGACTCTAAAGTATCTGGTTTTGTATTCCTTTTTGTTCTGGTTTTTATGGTTGATACTCATGTAAAAACCTCAACAGTTTTATTTGTGATATGCAGGGCTAAGCAGCCTAATAGTCATGAGGAAAACATCAACCAAGCAAGTATAGAAGTAAGCCTTGTTTTCTCTTACAAGAAGGAGAGAAAATTCATGGAGCAATTAAACAGTTAAAAAAGCACAAAGAACACCATTATATTCTATACATTAGTAGGCCAACAACACAGTAATATTGATTCTTTCCTAACCAAAACAAAAGATCAGTCTCTTGCCCTAGAATAAATAGATTTATTTTCAACAGAAAGTAAGAATTAATTTTTGCATACAACATTTTCTTGACGGGGGAGCTATCCTTTATTTTCCTCAAGTCTCATGATCAGTGGCTGTAAATTTACTAAACAGAGGCAGAAGAAGTTTGCTAAAAGCAGCTTTGAAGAGGAAGAGAGATAACAAGCCTCTGAGGACTGCTCCTCTGACTCCCATACATCACACTAAAGAAGGAAACGTTGCGGTGACAACAGCCAACTAGAAGATCAACCCGAAGGTCTAGTGATTCATCATCATCATCAATCCACTGGAAAAGTCTGTTCTGGAACTTTATGATTGTATTTCTTCTGATTCTTCTAAATACTGAGGTGGTAGGTATTCACTGTAATCATCTTCATAATTGATTTCATTATTGAAAGCTTTAGCAGTATCATGAATATTTAATGACACTAGAAAAAAAATAGGCTTTAAAATCTCAAATTTGACAACGAAAATGCTTAGATGGCAAACAACAGTTTCCAAAGTGAAAAGTTTTATAGAATAAATGCAGAGACAGCTGTTTTTAGAAAATCATATTTTCACCAGTCCCGAGTGAGACATGTTCTTACACATCACATTAATAGTCACATTGTGTTACTTGATTTAGTGCAACATAATGCAGTGTGACTAATGCAGCCCAATGGTACAGATTGATGTAAGAGAAAAATCTATCACCTAGGAAATGTAGAACAAAGATTCACTTTTCTGAAAACAAAGGTTAAATAAATCAAAGTTTTCTGAGGGAGGAAAAGTCATGCAAAAGAGGGTTTTATTCCAAAACACATTTCAATCACCTTTGCAATGATCCCTGGATACATCAGAGATGGGAATAGGCATCAAACATAAAAGCCTTTAAGCTGTTTGAACTCAGCTGTACTTAGTGCTTCTACAATATTTTCCTCTGTAGTACCAATCTTCTAAAGCAAAAGCTCCTTCATCAGTCTTATCATGCATTGCCCAGATGACTTCTACACACGCCCAGTTGACAAGGTAGTGTCCTTTCTCCAACAGCATCCCTAAAAATATATCTGGGCTATTGAGCAGATAACAGAAAACCACTTTTAAAGTTCACTTTTCATGGCCTACTAAAGAGATAGACATTTAGAGAGAAAAAGAGTCACCATAAGCCTATGGTTGGTTTTTGGTTATGTTTATTTACTCGGATTATTTCCTTGTCAAGAATATATATGACTCCTTTCCTATCTAATAATATGCACTGGACAGGTAACAAGCTACAAAAATTGGACCTCTCAGTAAATATTTTGAAACAGGGAGAATGTTTATTTTACCTCGCAGTAAGTCGTATTAAGAAATGCAAGAGGAAAAAAAGTCCTACATAGGTATTTGGACTTTACTATCAGCACCAAAGTTGTTATATTCTAACAAAATGAGGTCATTTTACTATTGTCACTTCAGGTATTGTTCAATGAATGTCTTCTTTATTGCCTTTATCTCAACCTGCAATGTTGCCAATTAACTTAGAGAATATTTTGAGTCCAAATGCTAAGTAATCATTAGAAGCTTTTTAAAATGTTTCCTAATTAGACTGTATGCCCTTAAGCTTATTTTTCACAATTATTGAACATTTACTTTTTTGCTCATTACTTTATGTGCATTATTTTATTTGATGCAGGAAGGCTAAAGATGTTTATTATTATTTTCGCTTTCCATATGAAGAGGTTAAGGCAAATAAGTCAAATGAGTTGGCCTTTTAACATAACTAGTAAATGGTAGAGTTGGTATTTTAGTACAAATTTGTCTGGCTTCAAAATGTACCTTTGCATCATCTACAATAGAGTGCTTCCAACATTAGAAATATCAATAAATAGTCATAGACTCTAAAAGTTGAAAGGGACTAAAGTCTTCATTTACTTCAATGTCCAAACAAGCTACTCAACATCTATAATAATAACACTTTGACAACTAGCGATCCAGTCACAGTGGATGATTTCATTGTTAGAATCTTATTTATTCAAGGTATCTGTACTACTGGTGGGCAATTCCAACCAATAGAAAGTTTTTCAAACTGAACAGAGTTAAGCCTCTCCAGAAAATATCTAATGACATTTGCATGTTAAGTTCAATGCAGTCACTGAGAGTAAACTAATTAATTTTATATATTTAATTTTTCTTTTTTGAAACAGTCTCACTCTGTTGCCCAGGCTGGAGTGCAGTGGCATGATCTCAGCTCACTGTAACCTCCACCTCCTGGGTTCAAGCGCTTTCCCTGCCTCAGCCTCCCATGTAGCTGGGATTACAAGCATGCACCACCACACCTGGCTAATTTTTGTATTTCTAGTAGAGACGGGGTTTTGCCATGTTGGCCAGGCTGGTTCTCTAACTCCTGACCTCAAGTGGTCTGCCTGCCTTGGCCTCCCAAAGTGCTGGGATTGCAGGTGTGAGTCACTGCACCCCACCAGAGAGTAAATTAATTTAAACAAGCACGGCCTGCACTAGATTGTTACATTGGCAGCTTCTAATGATCCAGGACTCCCAGTATTCACATTCTTGTATAGTCTCCTCTCACACAAAATCTCAGCTTGATCATGTTATTTGATTTAGCCAAAGGATTAGTGGCAAGCATGATGCAAATGGAGGGTTAGCACTTTGAAGCTTATTCTCTTGGAAGCCAGGGACCATGGTGTAAAAAACTTGAGCTCATCACTGAATGAAGAGAGGTTGTGTAGCAAGACACCTTGAAGGATAAGAGGTAGTCTTAGACATTGTAGCCTTAGCCAAACTCCCAGCTGACTGCAGCCTTATGAGTGATCATAGCTGTATCATGAGAAATAATTTGTTTTTATTTTTCACTACAAAGTTTGGAGAAGGTTTGTTACATAGCAACAGATAACAGGTACATTGCTCTTAAAGGCTCTCACATCCATTGAAGGAACAATATCTGCAAGTAACTGAAACACAGATACACAAAAGAACAAAACATATATGCTATGACAATAGAATTAGCTTTGCCTTCATCAAGGCATCCATCCCAACTTCCATCATGAAAAGATTTTCAGATCTTTTGACTTCCTTAGATAATGTATCCAGAGTGTGTTATTGAATCAGTTGCTTATGTAAGTGGTTCATTTAATAAAACGATCTTCTTAAAGAGAATGTTGATGATAATAGTAATATCTATCACTTATTGAATGCTTATTCCTATTAGGTACTGGGCACTATGCAGATTTATATAAATTCCTTTAACAGCTTCCTAAGGCATGTACTATTATTTTCCCTAGATTTTAGTTCTGAAAACTGGGGCACAGTGTTATTTTGTGAGTTTGCATGAGATTATATAGCTATGACTGGCACCATAAATTCAAACCTAGGTACATCTGGCACTGAAGTTTGTATCTTTATCCACTATATTCTCCACAGATCCACCTCAGGTAGTACTTTGAGGATACACAGTGAAGTAACCTCAATAACATATACATAAGTAAAATTAATTGTCCTCTGTGAGTTAAACTATGAAATCAATACATAACATATGATATAAAAAGTAGCAAAGATATATTAAGGAGATAAGATGAATTTCAGGATTGAGCAAAATACAGTTGATAACTAATGTCATTAAATACACTTAAGGACAGAGTGGAAGCAATTTAAAGAACAGACACATTTAGAAACTGAAAACGAAGTGTCAAAGAAAAGTAGTGGCAGAGCTAATTTAGTAACTATTCCGGGGGAAGGTATCCTGACAGCTGTATGTTCAATTGATGTTCTAGGTATTTTTCCATGGGGAGATTGATTCATAAAGTGAAACAGAATGATTCAAATATTGATTTGATCCATTCAGCTAATTTTCTTTGTTCTTCAGACACCCATCTGATTATAATTTGACTTTTCATGACCCACGGTATATCTGTAATTTGGTGTCCCAGTTTCTGTACTTCAGTCTAATTAAAACTAAAACACTAAGAAAACCTTCACTGACTCCATCAAGGTCATACTGCCCTGAGGACTCTGGGTATTCAGCCAGACTTGCCATAGACATCTGACTTCTTTAAACGTCAAATTTGTCGTTAAATTAAAAGGTATTAGTCTAGCCATTGCTTGTCTCATCTATATCCACATTTGAGGAACTCTCTAGCCACTGCTCCTATTGAATAAGTGGGTAACTACGTACCTGCTGACTACATACATAGCTTTATTCCTTGCTGAATGGAATGAGGTTGCACAAGTCACCTGTATGTATAACATAGTATAATATAGAGAGGAAGTGTCTGGGCTCCAACAGCTACCTCTGGGATTCAAATATCGGCTCTGCACAAAGTAATTGTAAATTCCTTTTTTTTCCACTTTATTGCCCTTCGCAGATACTGTGCTGTCTTGTTCTGGTTTTACAAATTGAAGGTTTGTGGCAAATCTACATCAAGCAAGTGCACTGGCATGATTTTCCCAGAAGTATGTGCTCACTTCATGTCTCTGAGTTACATGTTGGTAATCCTCACAGTATTTCAAATGTTTTTATCATTATTATATTTGTTATGTTGATCTGTGAACAGTAGTCTTTTATTTTTTCATTTATGAATCATTTATCGTGTACTTTTTTTTTTAACTTTTATTTGAGATTCAGGTGTACCTGCGCAGGTTTGTTATATAGATAAATTGCCTGCTGTGGGTTTTGGTGTACAGATCATTTCATCATTCAGATAATAAGCATAATATCAGATACATCGTCTTTCAGCCCTCAACCTCCTCCTACCCTGCAACTTTAAGTAGGCCCTGGTGTCTGTTGTTCCCTTCTTTTTGTCTATACATTCTCATTGTTTAGCTCCTACTTACAAATGAGGACATGCAGTATTTGGTTTTCTGATCTTATGTTAATTTACTTAGGATAATTGACTCCAACTCCATCTATGTTGCTGCAAAGGACATGATTTCATTCTTTTTTTAGGGCTGTGTAATATTCCATAGTGTATATGTACCACCATTTTTTTGTTGTTGTTGTTTTCCAGCCTACCATTAATTGGCATTTAGGGTCTTCGCTATTGTGAAGAGTGCTGAATGAACGTGCATAGGCATGTGTCTTTATGGTAGAATGATATATATTCCTTTAGGTATATACCCAATAATGGGATTGCTGGGTAGAGTGCTAATTCTGTTTTAAGTTCTTTGGGAAATCACCACAGTAATCTTGTCAGTGCCCGAACTAATGACTAAACTACTTTACATTCCCACAATGACTGAACTAATTTTACATTCTCACCAGCCATGTATAAGCACTCCCTTTTGTGCTGCAACCTCACCAGTATCTGTTGTTTTTTGACTTTTTTAATAATAGTCATTCTGACTGGTGTAAGATGGTAATCTCACTGGGATTTTGATTTCCGTTCCTTTAATGATTAGTGATGTTGAGCATTTTTTCATATCCTTATTGGCCATGTATACATCTTTGTCTGAAAACTGTCTGTTAGTGTCCTTTGCCCACTTTTTAATAGAGTTGTTTTTTACTTACTAATTTGTTTAAGTTCCTGATAGATCCTGGATATTATTAGACCTTTGTTGGATACATTCATTTGCAAATATTTTCTCCCATACTGTAGAGTGTCTGTTTACTCTGTGGATGATTTCTTTTACTGCAGAATTTGTTAGTGTCATTTATTAATTTTTTGTTTTGTTGCAATTGCTTTTGGAATCTTCATCATGAAATCTTCGTTAGGGCCTATCCCCAAAATGGTATTTCCTAGGTTATCTTCCAGAGTTTTTGCAGTTTTAGGTTTTATATCTAAGTCTTAAATCCATCTTGAGTTGATTTTTGTATATGATGTAAGGAAGGGGTCCAGTTTCAGTCTTCCACATATTGCTAGCCAGTTATCCCAGCACTGCTGAATAGGGAATTTTTTCTCACTGCTTGTTTTTGTTGACTTTGTCACAGATCAGATGGTAGTAGATATATGGCTTTATTTCTGGGCTCTTTATTCTTTTCTATTGTTCTATGTGTCTGTTTTTGTACCAGTACCATGCTGTTTTGGTTACTGTAGCCTTGTAGTACAATTTGAAGTCGGAGACATGATACCTCCAGCTTTGTTCTTTTTGCTTAGGATTTCCCTGGCTATTTGAGCTCTTTTTGGTTCCATGTGAACTTTTTAATAGTTTTTTTCTAATTCTGTGAAGAATGCCATTGGTAGTGTGATAGGAATAGCATTGAATCTATAAATTGCTTTGGACAGTACAGCCATTTTAACAATATTGTTTCTTCCAATCTATGAGCATGAAATGTTTTTTTTCATTTGTTTGTGTCATCTCTGATTTCTTGGAGCAACGTTTTGTAATTCATTATGGAGATATTTCACCTCCCTAGTTAGCTGTATTCCTAGGTATTTCATCTTTTTGTGGCTTATTTCAAATGGGATTGTATTCTTGATTTGGCTCTCAGCTTGGAACTCAGTGATATATAGGAATGCTACTGATTTTTGTACATTGATTTTATATCTTGAAATTTTGCTGAAGTTGTAAGTCATCAGATTCTCCAAGGATGAAATGAAAGAAAAAATGTTAAAAGCAGCTAGAAAAAAGAGGTAGATCATCTACAAGTAACCCCATCAGGCTAAGAGTGGACCTTTCAGCAGAAATCTTAAAAGGGGGGGGGGGTGTCTATATAAGGAATTCTTAAAGAAAAGAAATTTTGGCCAAAAATTTCATTCCCAGTTGAGAATTTCTTTTTTATTTATTTACTTATTTACTTATTTTATTTTATTTTATTTTTTGAGACAGAGTCTCGCTCTGTTAACCCAAGCTGAAGTGCATGGTGTGATCTCAGCTCACTCCTGACCTCAAGTGATCTGCCCACCTCAGCCTCTCAAAGTGCTGGGAGTACAGGTGTAAGCCACTGCTCTCGCCCCGAGTTGTAAATTTCTACAAGTCATTTAACCATGCCCTAGTTTTCATGTCTACAAAATAGAAGTAATAACACAATGCCTAGCACAAATAACTGTAAACCTTAAATGAGTTAATGCACATAAAACATTTAGAGTAGTGCATGGCAGGTAGTAAGCATTCAATGTTAGTAGTAATTATGGCAATGTTAATGATTACGTTGATAATGATGATATCTGGTTCATCTTGGCTCAAAAAGATGAACTGAGCTGTATAGAATATGTCTTTTATCATTTACAAAAGAGACATAAAAAAGATCCATCAGTTTCTGGTCTGAACTAGATCATGTCAAGCTTACTGTTTCATGAGTAGAATGAGAAAGCAGAGAAAGGTGGTCAAGAAGGAGAGGAAAATAAATCACACAAATAGAGACAAGCAAAAATGAAAGGAACCGTGAAACTCCTGAGGCACGAAGAAAGTATCCTTTGTTTCAGATTTTCAGTTTTTGGTTAGTTCTAGTGCTCTCGAGGTAAAACTTAACTTGTTTCTTGTTATTAGATGACTATGAAATTGCCAGCTGTGTCTTTACTGTACACAATGCCCTTCTCCCCACAACCACTTAGCTGGCTCTCTCATTCTTGCGTCTGCAAAATGTATACTTTGAAATCTGTATCGCTGAATTTTTTTTTTGAGCTACTCCAGTCTTTTCCATCTTGTTCTGCTTCTCTTGGCATTCACCATTTGAATCTGCCAAATCAATAATGTGAACAGTGTCATAATTGGAAATAAAAAAAAGATCTGAAATCCACAGGAAATTAGATTGAAGTGAATATAGGAAATACAATCACCTCCCAGACACAGAATGGATTTTTATGGGCTCAATAAGATATGCCTCAACCCCCACCAGGACCTAAACCAGAAGCAATTAATTACTTAAGTTTATCATTTCATTAACACGAATTCTTGACATTCACATCCAACAGCTGATCCGAAGCTTTCTGTTTATTTCTCTCTTTTGTCGGCCCCTCTCTGTTCTCTGCCTCTCTGTCTTATCTACTTTGTTTTTGTTTTTCCTTAGCTTCTGTCAAAGCTACCACTTCTAAAGCTCTGAATTTTAAGCTCCGTCTTCAAATCTCTAAGGAGTCTGTGCACACGTACAGAAAAAACATTAAAGTGTATATCATACAGCTTAGATTCATTCTAATGGTTAAAATTTTATTAATGGGAGTAGATTGATGGTATATTGCCACTTTAATTAAAGAGGGTTATGGAATGGCATTTTAAATAGCATGTCATTTTCTAAATTGACATAGCTCCATTATAAGGAAAAAATTCTTAAATTGACCTGAAGTCAAACAGTTTCTCTTCCAGTAAGATAGGACATTTAAGTGTAAATTTTTAATCTGCTAACAAAATATTCACTACCAAATAAAAGGATTTTCCCTATTTTATTATTTTTACCTGAATCTTAGTACTAGGAAGTCTCTAAAATTATTTCCAGATACTTCAAAAAATAAATTCTGAGTGTTACATGATTAGAAGAAAGCAGGAATACATTTCTGGACAAATCTAGTGCAATAGCTACAAATTACATGTTTCTAAAAATGGTTGCTTCTATTTCTTTTGACAGATACATCACACTTTTCCTATGATCTCTCTTGCATCTTAGAAAGGAGCCTCGGGTCACTGAATTGTAGCACTAGAGAGAATTGTTCTGAGATTTACCTAGCATCAAACAATTTGGTTTGGCAAACCAATGAAGGAACAACAACAACAAACAAACAAAAAAACAAATTCTGCATGTTATCACTTATAAGTAGGAGCAAAATAATGAGAACACCTGAGGAGAATAACAGATACAGGGGCCTATTTAAGGGAGTGGAAGGTGGGAGGAGAGAGTGGATCAGGAAAAATAACTAATGGGTACTAGGTGTAATACCTGGGTGATGAAATAATCTATACAATAAACTCCTGTGACAAAGTTCACCTATGTAACAAACCTGCACATGCACCTTTGAACTTCAAAGTTAAAAAAAAAAAAAGAAAGAAAAGAACTGGACTGAAAATTAGGAAGATATGGAACCCAGAAAAAAAAAAATACTAAAACTAAAAACCATCCAGAAAAGCAGTGAGGGAAAGGAATAGGAGCTATGTGACAGTCCTATAGTGTTGGTTGTAGCAGAAGGGACTGGGAGCCCAGGAGGAAAGCGTTCTGGTTAGGATTCCCAACTTAGTAGAGAGATGTATGGATGATCACAGAATAGAATAAACACAAATAGGATAAGGAAAAATAAAGGCAATTAAAACTAAGAAAAATACAAATAAGGAACTACGTTCATAATACATTACCTAGTTCTGCAGGCAAATAATATTTACATAGCAACAAAAAAATTAACGTAGCCTACTTTTCTTTTTTTAATTTTGAGAATTTAAATCATATATAGAAGTACAAATATAACAAACACACATTGCTGCACCCCAAATTTTTCCATATCTATCTCTAAGTGTTCTATTATAGAAAAACATAAAATTTTATGGGAGAAATTGAAACACTCAATGATCTTTAGATTGCCTTTCTCCATTTACAGAAACTGCCACTATCACAAGTCTATATATCTTTTGAAAGTATGTACTTCATATAAATATTTGTTTATAGATTTTTTTAATTTTTACGTAAACATATTTATTCTTTATAAATGCAAGCTTTTCACGTTTAATGCTGTTGTGTGCCTGTGTATGCATTTGTGTGGAAAGTCTTGCATTCCTCAAGACAGCAGTCTGTGCAAATGACACTCTAAAAAAATAGGGCTTATGGGGAAAACAGAGCTGGAAGAAACAACTGAAAATCCATGCAACTTTGTAATCAGAGCACCAACAAAAGCAATAATCATTTTAATTTAAAAAATAGTGCAATTAAAAATATTCCCAGTTATTACTTGCCTTTAAAATAGAAAGCGGCTTAATAAAAGAGGATGCAAGAGAAGTCAGACCCACAATGCTGGTCCTGGCCTTTAGTTAGCAATCTGAGGCATTTTTCACCCATATCTTGCATTATTTGAAAATCAGCTCCAATATCTTGTACTACTCATACAAAGTTCGTGACTCAAAATCTTAAGATGGTGCTCGCTTCGACAGCACATATACTAAAATTGGAACGATACAGAGAAGATTAGCATGGCCCCTGCGCAAGGATGACACGCAAATTCGTGAAGCGTTCCATATTTTTAGGAAAATATATAGCAATAAGTGCCCACATGAGAAGCAAGGAGAGATCTAAAATTGACACCCTATCGTCAAAATTGAAAGAGCTTGAGGAGCAAGATCAAAAAAACTCAAAACCTAGCAGTTTCAATTTTTTAAATTAAATAATTAAATATTGAAAAAAATAGAAAAGTATAGAGGAATAGCTAAGAAGGAATTCAGTTATTTCAAGTAGCAAAGTAAAACAACACTTTATTAAGGTGCTGAAATATTTAGCTTTTTTTTCTAATTCATGGCATATATAAAATATATGGTGAACTGAGAGTCAATATAAATTTATAGTTGTCTACATTCTATTTATATTATATATAATGGTACAGGTAAGATTATGGTGTAGGTAAAGTTTATGTTAACATCATTATTCATGTTTATGCTAACCAACAGAAATAAATTTTGACTTTGGTTGAATTTTGAGACCCACAGGGTCTAGAGGAGTGAAGATTCAAAGAACATCAAAGAGTAAATAAATCTAGAACCTTATAAGATGTTAGGGTTTCTCTAGTGTAACTGCATCTTTCTAAATGTGCTCCTTGAAAAGTTTTTCACAAAAATAAACATTTAGCAATTACTATTCTCAGTGTTAGAAAGATGACTATTCACTTATCTGTGAGATAGGAATAATGCTAGTTTCTATTGTCTAAGTTTCTGATGATGATAAAAGGAAACCATGATTTCAGATCTTCAGAACTCTGCCTGTGGCACTGGGCAATGCCTGACCCAAGAGCCAGGCCATTTTCCAACTTCATCTCACCACTTAGTCGCCTCCTCTGGACTTTAGTTTGCCACTGAAATCTTAAATGTGCTGTCAGTTACGGAATTTAAAATTCTGGTTGTATTCTGACTGATGCAAAAAAGACAAAGCTGTCACTCCTATTCCCTAGAACAATGTATTTCTCCTAATTCAATTTTGTTTTTATGAACAATTTTATTGTAATATTGATTGCAATTGCTGTGAAGCAGGCTTGTGACAAAGAAGTTCTCTTAATTGGGCCCAATTATTCTTTTCAAAATACAAATACAGCCTTTAAATTTATTTATTTATATTGAAATTCATTACCATTGTGTCAGAGCTGAGTTCAACACTTTTAGGATAATCATTAATTTATCAAACTAAGTTTGTATGTGTTACAAAATATAAAATTTGGTGACTATGTGTCATTTCAAAAAGATAACGTGATAGAACAACACATTTGCAGTCAAAATCAAAACAACAAACCCAAAAAGGCTTGTCTTGCAATATAGATCTATTAGTTATACAATTTCAAGATAGTTTTGTAACTCAAATTTTAGTTTTCTTATTTATAAAATTAAGATTAGAACATTGCCCCCTCACTATATGTAATAGAGCTTCTGTAAGGATCAAGTTGCATTAGATAACTTATTTTAAAGTGCTCTATAAACTATAAAATAATACTCAACTATAAGGTGGAATTACAACAAATCACCAGCATTTTTTAAATGAGTAAATTGGGACAAAAGACTGAGTTCTTTAACTTTTCACTGGAGACCTCTCTTCATATTCATTATATCATTCTGTTTGGGTCAGCTGTTCTTGGGACAGCCCTGACATATTTCTTTTGTGTTTTACAAGAGCCGTAAGAGACTGTTGGATTCATTATATCTAAGGTTCCATCCTAATATAATAAAAATTTTATATAACCTCCTTTTCTTCTAGGTACTCTTTCTGAGTACTCCAGCTTCTACCTTAGAAAGCTGACAGGTGAAACATTAAGAACTTAGACTGAAAAACCAAATAAACATGGGTTGAAATCCTCAACCACTTTCTGGCTGACAGATTTGGGCAAGTTACTTTATCATCATGTGTAAAATACTCCCCCCTCACAAGAGAAGCTACTTTCCTTATGGAATTGGCGTAAAGTTTCTCAGAGACAACATTAGAATTTAAACCAGTGCCAGGTACATGCTAACTTTAAAAAGAGGAAATGAAAAGAAAGCAGAAAGCCCCATGTCAGTGCTATTTATCGGGAGAAGGAAGAACAGACAAAAAAAAGAAAGAAAGAAAGAAAAGGCATAAGAAAATAATAAAACTTCAACTCTCTTACAAGAAGGAGTATGCTAATTTCAATTCTGTGAGATAATGTGCAATGTCAGAGTGAAATTGAGGAATGCTTTGTGTGGCATTTTACAATAAATATCTCAATATGCAGATGAGGTGAGTAGATCATGCTGCTTCTTAGGAAATCCACAGGTTTTATCTGTTCTTTTAACTCTTGCCTTCGAGACCTACGGCAGAGGTAGCAGTCAGTGCATAAAAACCAGAACAAATATCAAACATCTGTGAACATTCTTACTCATGAACTGAAATCTCGTGATTTGGCAGCTGTGCAATCTTTGTCCTTTTTTATTTTGTAATCTTCATTTTATTAGATATCTTTGTATTTGAAAAACCAGCTCAACATTGGTTACTTTGTTACTGACCTAGAAATCTTAAGATGCTTCTTTTGGTCATTGTGCCCTGGATTCATATTTCCTAACTGAGGCCCTGAGAAACTGCTGGCTGCACATCACTTCCATCCTCCAACTGCCATTCAGGGAAGAGCAGACAGTTTCATATCAACTATCACTGTTATTACTTACAATTCATATTTAATATGCTGAACATTGACTAAGATTATAAATCTATAATTTCAGTAATCATCCCCCTTCTCACTTTCTCAACCTGTAAGGTATTTCATGTATTCTGCAGTCATAGTTAGAATCTACATTTATTCCCTCAGGAGGGAACTCCAATGGACCTAGAGATCTGAAATGAAATAAAACCACTAGCCACTGGATTTCTCTTTTCTCTTTCTCTGAAAATCCTCCTCCTCGCAATCTTGATTCTTCTCTCTTCTGGTTAAATTCTCACTAATCTCCTAGATGACAGTAGTTGAAGAAATGCAAGTTGATAGCTATGCCTCATCTATGCTACATGTTAGTGTCTCATTTTATGGCAGACAGATGTCCTTTTCCTAATTAAATCAGATTCTTACTCCAAAAATGGCTTTTTTTCCCTTCAGCAAGTTTTATAGACCTATGCTAAACTTAGTATCCATCTTTGATGATATGTTTACAACTATATTTTTAAAATGTCCTTTATGAATTGTTCGTATTAGAAAACTTGCTATATGTCAAATAGTTTATTATCTTTTTAATGTCCATGAGATCTGTAGTGATGTCCCCTCTTTCATTTTTGATATTAGTAATTTGTGTTCTCTCTATTTCTTAGCATGGTTAAAGGTTATTGATCTCTGGATATTTTCAAAGGAAAAAACATTTGATATTAAAAAAAAAATCCCAGCTTCTAGATTTATTAATTTTCTGTTTGCAATTTTGTTGTTTTTGGCACGAATTCTTATTATTCTTTTTTTTTCTGCTTAGTTTGAATTTAATTTGCTTTTTTTCTAGCTTCCTTGGATAGAAGTATAAGTGATTAATTTTATATTTTTTCTTTTCTAATGTATGCATTCAATGCCATAAATTTCCCTCTAAGAACTGCTTTTGCTGCATTCCGTAGATTTTGATAAGTTTTATTTTCATTTTCAATTAGTTGAAAGTATTTTAAAATTTATCTTCATTTCTTCTTTGGCCCATGTGTTGTTTAATCTCTAAGTATTTTGAATTTTCCCAGCTATCTTTCTGTTATTGATTTCTAGTTTAATTCCACTGTGGTCTGAGAGCAGACATTTTATGACTTCTATTCTTTTATATTTGTTGTGTTTCTTAACCTAGAATTTGGTCAGTTTTGGTGAGTATTTCATGTGATCTGGAGAAGAATGCATATCCTATTGTTGGATAAAGTAATGTATAGATGTCCATTTTATTCAGCTGATTGGTATTACAGAATTCAGCTACGTCCTTACCGATTTTCTGTCTGATTAAATCTGTCCATTTCTGACAGAGGTATGTTAAAGCCTCCAACTACAATAATAGCTGCATTTATTTCTCCTTGAAATTCTATCAGTTTTTGCTCCAGGTATTTAATACTCTGTTATTAGATATATACACATCAAGGATTGTTATGTCTTCTTAGGGAACTGATCCCTTTGTCAATATGTAATGCCCCTCTTTATCCCTGATAAAGGGATAAACAGACTTGGTCTGAATCTGTTTCATCTGAAATTAATACAGCTACTCCTACTTTCTTTTGATTAGTGTTAACCTGGTATCTTTCACCATGCATCTGCTTTTTATTTCTTCGTCTTTATAATTAAAGTGGGTTTCTCATAAAAAAATATATAATTAGGTCTTGTTTCTTAATCTACTATGATGATCTCTGTCTTTTAGTTAGTGTATTTAGACCATTGATGTTAAAAATAATTACTGATACAGCTGGATTAATATCTACTAAATTTGTTACTGTTTTCTGTTTGTTGCCCTTGTTCTTTGTTCCTATTTTTGTCTTTCACTCTTTTTCTGCCTCTTGTGGTGTTAACTGAGCATTTTATACACTTGCCAGCTGGTTAGTGATGGGCCAGAATTTTCTTTTTATCCCATTGCCTTCAATAGAAAGTTAGACATGGGCATCATCTCAAAGTTCATTTCCTCAAGCCCCTCATTTTCCCCATGAGAAAATAGAGACGTCACGGCAATTATGACAGAAATTCTGGTTCTTTATCCTTTTGTACAACATCACTTTGCTTTCAGTTATAATGGCATGGAGTATAGATGTTTTTAAGCAATGTCACTAATACATGTGCTATATAATCATCACCCCTCTTTAAAAAGTTACATTAGTCCTGAGAATGTACGTATTTTAGTGGTGATTACCTAATCAACAACTATGAGCATTTTGAAGTTCCCCAAGAAACGTGTAGTCTAATAAATAGTTCTATCAAAATGCTAATTACCAAATCCTGAAAGTCCCAATTGCTCTTAGAGAGAACAGGTTCTCTGAACCTTTTGTTTAAGGCAGGAGAAGCAATTGTCATCACAAAGAGAGCACAATCTCCCTAGTCATCCTCAGAAGCCTGTATGATCTAAAAAGTATTATAAATGGTTCCATGTCACTGTTATATTTGTAACTCCTATAGAGTATGATTAGCATTTTTCATGAATTGAGAACATTTTCCTCCTCTCACAGTGTCACATATTGCCACAAAGCACATTTGAGAATTACGTGTAAACATGTATTCTGAGTTCTGTGCACTCCATGTGATTAACTTGTAATGCAATCTAGAACACTCTTTTGATGCTTCTGCATGCCTAGAATAGAATCTTGTCATTGCTCTTACAATGATTTACAGTCTGTGCCCTATCAGTTCCATGAAGATAAAATATAAATGCCAAGCTAGAATGAAGCAAATGGAGAAAGATCCCATTCCCTGCCTTCAGCATGATTTGTGATATTTACTGACTAACCAAACACTAGCAATGGGATCAGACCCAAATAGCCTTTTAAGACTGGAGTGTTGACAATTGGCAGTGGTTAGTGTGGTACCAAAACATGTACAATATTTGCAATGTCATAGAACAGGGCCATTTCCAAAGGGAAAAGGCAGCACCACTCCACAAAAGACATTGGGAGATGATATGGGCACAATCCATTGTCCTGGGTATAGGAGAGAACCCAGAAATGTCATAAAATCCCTCTCTGATCTGTTGTCGCTACTGTTGGTTGTATGGGAAATTAACATATTTAATTAACTGTCTGACCAAAGCAGCTGTTACCTTATATAAAACCTTGAACATTGATGCCTGGCTTATCCCACTAGGTGTTTGAATGTGCCAGTGGCATAAGACTGATGATATTTTTATACTGCGTGGCACAGCATGACTTCTCTTGCAATCAGCTCAAGTCAAGATCTTCTTTAAATTCTTCATGGAGAATAATGATGCTCCCACCCAAATTATTTAATAGTGTGTTGTGTCAGGCCAGCCAACAGGAAGCTCCATGCACAAAAAAACAGAGTCTGGCCAATCCAATCAATCCTAACTTCCAAAAAGGCTCCTGCTACATAGGCCTTGGAAAGGGCAGTCATGCATCTTTCTTCTTCATCAGTATGCTATTTTATTCACAATTCAGTTCTCTTACGTATTACAGATTATTATTTGCCTTCTATATTTTTTTTTCAAAAAATTTTCCTTGGTTGCAATATTTCCAAATGAAAATAAATGTTTCCAAGTCAGAAGTTGCTTTCATTACTTTGCTAAGTTGTTGGTCCAAAGCTATTAGGATCTTGTAAAATAAATTTAATACATCTAATTTTATATGACATGTGGATTGGTTTAAGGGATTTCTGAGAGGAGGGGACAAGAGAAGGTAGAAGGCGGCTTTTCCGACCATTAAAAATGCTTCTTTTGCTTGGTTTGTCATTTCACTCATTTGTGAGAGAGTAAGAATCAAGCATTTTCTATTTTGGATAGCTTGAGCTGTGAAGTGATGAGTTTATCTCCAGCAAAGATGGAGGCCAGAATTCTCAATACCTTTCTCAAAGGCAATGTGGCGACACTGGTTATCTTGATTGCCAGTGCTGCTCTTTCTCTGAATGAATTTACTTTGTCATTGAATGTCTCTTCCTCATCATACCTTTACTACTGGATACACTTAATATTTCCTTTTGTGCCATTTCTGAAATTCTTGGAAAGTCTTGCAAAGTCTGCATTCTCGGCTAGTACCATATGTAACTTACAAACTGTTTGCTAGTTCAGCAATTGAAGAGCTCAAAATCCTGATTAGAGAGTCAGTCCTTCATAAAAACTATGGAGAAAAATTAGCCAAAAGGCCGTTTCTTCAGTGTTTGCATTATTACATTTGAATCTGCGATTAATATAATGTACAATTAATACAAATATATACAAGATACTATGTCACTAATAAGCAATAATCAGAACATTAACTTGGTATATGATTTTATAAAAAATAATTTTCCAAAAATATATATCTGAAGAAATTGTTAATAAATATCAGAATGGCATTTACTTCATTATTAATGAGCATATCCTGTATTCTATGCACTTTTATTTGCACAAAGACCAATTTTAGTTTCTTTTATCTATCATGGGGGGAAAGCTTTCAGGGTTAAAGAAAAACAAAATGGTGATTGGCTAATTCATTTTTTTATTGACTCATTGTAAGATAAATTGAAATATATATATATGTATATATATGCAATTATACATTTCTACCTACAATTATAATGCATAGGAGGAAAATTGTTCTTCAAAAACACATTATTAAAGCAAATGGGGCAACATCACATCTGAAACCAGGGAAGAGCAAGTTCAAGCCTGTAGACTTTAAATATTATAGCTCCTAAAGTTCTTTCTCATGATTAAATTCAATGAGCAGTAAGTTGTTCAGGTAAGTAGATAATATTCTCTCTGCTGCTGTAGAACTAATTTCCTTTTGGTACTGTGACCCCAAGATTCCTGATTGCTGTATTTAGAGAGGTCCCCCAATTCATTCCTGTTATTCATCAAATATGTGCTACTCATTCTGCTGGGTACTGTAGAGAGGAAGTAAGGAGTGAATAAGTGAGATACTCTGTTATGAATAGATATCTAGCCATGACTGTGACTGGAGAGAGTCTTTAAATAGAGATTTTAATGAATAGAATAAAAGAATATATACAAGACACTTATAGCTAATATGAATATAGTTAGATTTAATAAATTTTAGATAACATAGAGTGAGGCTCCAAAAATTTCTGAACTACTTCTACCATACCTTGAAACAGGTATTCTGTTAAGGAATTTAAGGATTGTCTCATGTATGCCTAATAATGCGTCTGCGCATATGAGGTGGCTACTTTTAACAAATATTATCAACCAATATTATCAACTTTGAACAGATCAGAATACAACAAAGAACTTAACTGTCAGGATGAATTGTCACCCATAAGCAGTAGAGGACTTCGTCAGCTTAGGTTTTTCCACCTACAGATACTATGTGCTGATTTATTTCAGAGTTATTACTATTCAGTGAACTGATAGAAACTCTTGACATCTACTCTGATCTGTTGCAAGTAGCGGTGTTTTCGTTTACAGCTTCTTCTGATTTTGAACTCACGTGGCTAGTCTGCTTTACCTGTAGGAAGGTTTGGTTTGTTTTTTCTCGTTTACTATTTGCTGCAAGTTCTTAAACTTCTGGCTTGCACTTGCGCACTCTTGTTTTTAAACTGCACTTAAAGGAGATCACTTTTCTCCAGTAGTCTTTGCTAAATGCCTGCTACTTGTTACTCATCACTCCTGCAACAACTTCTCTTTTTCTTGTGTGACCCTAAAATGTTTCCTTTGCTTCTTATGTCTGTGTGCTAGATTGAACTGTGAGATAATTTCAAGAATTTGGGCAAGACCTGAGACTTAGAGAGTAAGAATATATATCACCACTTTCATTACTTCTTTGTATATACATTTCTCTCATTTTAGCATGTTTCAAAGATGGCTCTGTCTTTTCATCAGTGAAATATCAAACCCTGGTATCACATCAGTCATGAACCTAGCAGGCAATAACTAAATATTTGTTGAATATTAACAAATTGAAATAAATAGACTTAAGAAAATATGTTTAGTTTGGTAATTTATTCCTCTTTCTTTTCAGAATAGCACATCAAACTTTTTCTTTGAGAAACAAAAAGTGTGCACCGACTTCAAACCTACATAAATGGTAGGAACATGACTCAAGTCAGAACAATGGGTTGATCTCTTTCTCTCTCTCTCTCTCTCTCTCTCTCTCTCTCCCTCTCCCTTCCTTCCTCCCATCCTCCCTCTCTCTCTGAGTTTGAATCAAGAGAAGAGGGACAAAGATAGGGTAGGGATACTTTGGAGCTTATCTATTTCACTGAAGACTTCCAGTACGGTATGTCTATTTCAAATACATTTTCTACTATTTAACAGTATTATTAACGTATAATTGACATACAACACACTTCACATATATAAAGTGTATAACTTTTTAAGTTTGGACGTGTGCATGTAGCCTCATGAAATCATCACCATAGTCAAGATCATGAATATGTTCCGCTACCCATCATATTTTCACTTTAGCCTTTCCTAATCCCTCCCTTCTACTCCTCTCATTCCTCCTCTCAAACACACACCAAATTTGGCAAAGGTTGGTCTGCTTCCAGTCAGTATACATTAGGTTGCATGTTCTGTACTTTTTTTAATACATGGTATCATAAATTAGGTACTTTTTTGTCTGGATTCTTTCATTCATTGTAATTCTTTAGAGATTCATTTATGTAGTAGTAAGTTTAATAGTTTACTTTTTTAGTTTTTTTTTTCTGATTTTATGGGGAAAGCATTTAGTCATTCATCATTAATGTTAACTGTAGATTTTCTGTAGATGTCACTTAGATTTTCTGTCAGGTTGAGGCAGTTTCGTTCGATTCCTAGCTTGCTTAAAATTTTCCTTAGGAATAAATAATTTACTTAAAATTTTTTTACATCTATTGATAATATCCTCTATTAGTCCATTTTCAAACTGATATAAAGAAATATCTGAAACTGGGTAATTTATACAGAGGTTTAAATGGCTCATGGTTCTGCAGGATGTATAGGAAGCATGGCTAGAAAGGCCTCAGAAAGTTTACATAATGGTGGAAGACAAAGGGGAGGCAGGTAGTCTTATTTACATGACTAGAACAGGAGGAAGAGAGAGGAGGGGGAGGTGCTACACACTTTTAAACAACCAGATCTCTCAATAACTCACTCACTAAAATGAGAACAACACTGAAGGGAAAATTCACCTCCCTCCCACCCTCCAGCCCCCGAACCATGTTACTAACACCTTCCACCAGGTACCACCTCTAACATGGGGGATTACCAGTTGATATGGGATTTGGGAGGAGACAGAGACCCCAACTATATCATATCCTTCTCTTTTTAATTTATTATTATGATGAATTACATTGACATATTTTCAGTATTGAGCCTGCTTTGCACTGCTGAGTTAAAGATAAATTGGTCATGAACCATTCTTCATTTCTTGAATGTTAAGTATTTAGACATATTAAAAATTTGTTTAGCACTTTTACATTTGTTATCAAAAACATAGTGGTCTGTAGTTTTCTTTTTAATTGTTAAAACTGTATGTGTTTTGGCATCAGAGTAGTGTTAATCTCAAAAATGAGTTGAAAAGCACTTCATTCTTTTCAATTGGGCAAAAGAATTTATGGATAATTAGTGTTATTGTTTTCTTTAAATGTTTGAAAGTATTTATTTCTCAGCAAAGACATTTGGGCCTAAAATTTTCTTTGCAAAAAGGTATTTAGCTAAAAATTCTACTTATTTAACAGACATGATATATAGGTTGTTTGTTTCTTCTTGGGAGACCTGATATGTGTGACTATTAAATAATTTTATATTTTATCTAACTGTTGAATTTATTGACATAAAGTTGTGATATATATATCACAAGTTTTTGGTTGTATTGACTTACTCTATGGTTTTTTTTTCCTATTTTGTTGATTTCTGCTGTGGTCTTTATTATTTCCTCTTTAATTTACATTGAGTTTAATCTAGTTTCTTAATATGGAACATAATTATTCATGAACATTCTTCTTTCTAATGCTATAAATGTGCCCCTAAGTACTGCTTTTGCAGCATCCCATGCATTTGAATACGTAGCATTTTCATTATTGTTTATTAAATACTTTGTAATTTTAATTTTTATTTCCTCTAAGACAAATAGATTATTAATCATATTACTGAATTTGAAGTTCTATTATTAGGTACTGACATAATTTGATTATTTCTTATCTCCAAATCTCATGTGGAACTGTTACTTCCAATGTTGGAGGTGGGGCCTAGTGGAAGTTGTTTGGGGGGCAGATCCCTCACAAATGGCTTGATATCTCAATGAGTCATCTTGGTGTGATCACTGGTGGTAATGAGGGAGTTCTCACTCTATTAGTTCATGTGGGAGCTGGTTGTTTAGACAGCTGGGCTTCTCCTCCCCTCTCTTGCTTCCCCTCTCTTATTCCCTCTCTTTTGATGTGGCATACTGGCTCCCCTTTGCCTTGTGCTATGAGTACAAGCTTCCTGAGGCCTCACTAGAAACAGATGCTGACACCATACTTCTTGTATAGTCTGCAGAACTGTGAACCAAATAAGCCTCTTTTCTTTATAAATTACCTAGCCTTGGGTATTTACAAAAATGCAATACAGACTAAAGAAGGTACAGAAATATTAGTTATGTCTCTTCACCAATTCTTTTATTATTAAGTTAGAATATTCAAACGTGGTTTTAAATCTACTTGGTCTAACACTTACTCCAAATGTTTTAGACTAATAAAGATATGTAAATATTTGTTATGTCTCTTCACCAATTCCTTAATTATTAAGTCAGAATATTCAAGCCGGATTTTAAATCTACTTGGTCTAACAGTTACTCTGAATGTCTTAATATTATTACAGAATATATTTTTGCATTGTTTTTATCTTAGCTTTGACTCTGTATTTGAGGTATATTTGTTCTGGGAAATATGTTCTTGCATTTTAGTTTTGTGTGTTTTTCTCCTTTTTTTTTGGCCATATGTGGTTTTTTATTGGAATAAAGGATCATTAATATTTAATGTGATATTGATATAAACATCTTGATGTGTTTTCTACCATGCCTATCTGATATATAAAACAAATCCAACCAATCCCACAAACTTTAAGAAATGCCTTCAAGAAAGCTACTCAGGCTGAGTGCAATGGCCCATCCCTCTAATCCCAATACTTTTTGAGGCAGAGATGGGAGGATCACTTGAACCCAGGAGTTCAAGACCAGCTTGGGCAACATAGGGTGATCCTTCCTCTATAAATGATTTTAAAAATTAGTTGGGCAAGTGTTGTGCACCTATGGACCCAGCCACATGGGAAGCTGAGGTAGGAGGATCACTTGAGCTTGAGAGGCTGGGGCTGCAGTGAGCCATGTTTACACCACTGCACTCCAGGCTGCGTGCACTCCAGGCTAGGTGCTGGAGCAAGATGCTGTCTGAAAAAACAAACAACACAAACAAACAAAAAACAAGAAACCTTCTCAAAGTAGGTCTCCAGCCAAGATTCCTGACTCAGGCTCCCCTCCTTTGTTTCCTTTAATCAATTTCTTTATAGGACGCATTGTAAGCTGTGGTATTGCTTTTGTTTTGTTTCTGTTTTATTTAAGTCTTTGAGTACACCCTTGTGATGAATATATTAAAGAATATGTGTTGATTTAATTAACTGTTTTATGATTAGCTGGTCTCATTATGATTTTATCTTATTTTTATTTGGCTTATTAGCTATACTCTGTTTTGCTAGTTAATGGTGCTTGTAAGATTTATGCAGCTTTCCTAGGTTCCCATTCTTGGTGCTCTTATTTCTTTTCTACGGACACAGACTCCATCTTGTATTTCTTTCATTCTGTCAGATAAACATTCTTTAATATTTCTTAGAATGTGGGTTTGCTGGTAATAAATTTTTATAAATTGAAATAGATCTTTGCCATTGTTTTTGAAAGTTGATTTTGCTGGGTGTAGAATTCTAAGTTGATAAGGATTTTTATTTTTCATGCTTCAGTCACTTTGTTCTACTGTCTTTTCATTTGCCTTGTTCTGATGAGAAATACTCTATACTTAAATTTGTCCATAATATATTTTTTCTTTCTGTTTATTTTTAAATGTTTTCATTATTTTTGAGTAGTTTTGCTGTGATGCCTTATATTGTTTCCTGTGTGCATGATGTTTATTGAGATTCTTGGATCTATAGAGTACTCTTTGATGATATGAAGATTTGGAAAACATTTGGCCAATTTTTCTTCAAATATACTTTCTTTCATGCTCTACTTCAGGAATTCTTCAATAAGCTATCATTATTATAATTAATTATAGATTAGCCCACTTTACCACAGATTTCTGATTCTCTATTTTTTCTAGTTATTCTTTTCTCTCTATTTCATTTTAGATTTTCTATTGCTATATCTTCTTTCACTAACTTTTTCTCTATGTCTAATATATGTTAAACATATGTCACGTTTTCCATCTCAGACACTGTAGTTTTCATACAGAAATTCAATTTGAGACTGCTTTATATTTTTCATTCATTCATGTGTCAATTCAACTTTTTAAACATTTGAATACAGTTGTAAGAATGGTTGTAATGTCCTTGTTCATTTGCCATCTGTGTGAGCTTTGCTTAAGTTTCGATTGATTGGTTTATCATCACATGATTTGTATATTACTGATTCTTCGCATATCTGTTTTTTAAATTGGATGCTGTACACAGTAATGTAATTTCCTAGATGCTAGATATTTGTTATATTCCCACAAATATTCTTGAGATACATATACAGTTAGACTTTTTAGATATAGTTTGAAGCTTTTTAGTTTTCTGCTTAAGGTTTGTTTTTCAGGAGCAAAACAGTATTCAGTCTAGGGCTAACTATGCCCCACTACTGAGGCAAGACTATTCTCAAAATTCAGCCAATACCCTAGGAAAAAAATAACATCTCTTTGAATAAAATAAAGATATTCACAATTTATTGGTTACAGAATTCAAAACAGCAAGAAGAGTCACAGATGACTAAATATTCAAGTCTGACAGAATATAAATGTTCTACTCACTGATGAAAAGCCACAAGTTGGAGTCAGGGTAGAGTATGCAAAAAAAAAAAATCATAAAATGAGCACAATTCTGTGTACAAGACCTTTTGCATCTCACAAATTAAAACTGAAAATATATTGTCTTTTACCTATGAAACTTCAGTCTTTTTCTTTACTTTTTTCTACTTTTTTTAAAACATAAATGCTTTTCTTCAAACATTCATTTGACATGCATTCTTCTGCCAAATACTGTTCTTACAGTCATGTTAATGTGTGTACACCCTTTCAATTTTAGTAATTCAGACTTGAAACTGTGGCTGAAGTGAGAAAGATTTTAATGACTTTTGCCAAATTTAAAGACAAATAATCAAAGTGTAAGAAATATACTGTTTTTAAATTAATGAAAAAACGCAAGACAAATTTGAAAAGACCTTATACATTGTAACATATGCACCTAAGAGCTATCCAGCATAAGAAAACTTTTGAAGAAAAGCATCGAGTGAAATATTTCTGCATAATTTCCATAAAAGATAAAGCACTGTGCATGGTAATAAGTTCTTGTTCTAACATAAGCCAATATACTTTCATAATTTGTTTGATTAATCCCTAGTAATGTAGTGAGAATAGAACATAATCAAATTGACAGAAGAAGAGCACTTCCCTTTATCCACTACTGCTAGGCAGTAAAATTCCAACTTTTTTTCAAGAGGAGAAAATATATCATCAAACATAAAAACCTGGGATAAAACCCACAATATGAAAGTTATTGCCTTAATGAAATATTAAAATTGCATCAGGAATACTCTTCTGGCATTAAAAATAAACAATAACATTTCTTCCTAGTTATGGTTCATTTCAATTCGTTAAAAATTAATTATTACCTCTTTAAATATTTGATTAAATTAGATTTCAGTGGGCTATCACTACTCACAAAACACATACTATTGTGTATAATTCTCATATCTCAATTTTTGATATACTTTGTCATATTATTGAATTCTGTGATAAATTCTTTGATTTGCTTTTTGCCTTGGTAGTTTTAAAACATAAATACAACTGAAGCTCCCTCATTTTGAATATAAATATTGTACACTGTTAAGAAGCCCCATAAAAAGTAAAAAGTGTGTGACGGTAATATTTGGTACTTCTCTATCAGGTATCGTTTCACCTTTTCTCAAAGTCAATTGCAATTGCACTTATGAAAAATATTATTTAAATTTCACATAACTGCAAGGCAGGAGCCATTCAGTCCAGCTGTTCATAGAATATAGAGTTTGACTGCCAAGTAAAACATTTTTGGCACCTATCTATAAATTACTAATAAAAAATGTTTTCAAGTGAAAATATCTGTTTCATGCTATGGTTCAGTTGTCCTTAATTCAGAGTAAATTGTCGAGCTCATCATAAGTTTAGAAGTGTGATACATAGGCGTAATCTTACCATTAGTATAATTACTGAGTTTATTAAGTCACTATTTTCTTTTTCAGAGAATTGCTTTAACACCATTCATATTATATTTATATCCACAACCATATCTGTTGTTCAATTTCAAATGCCAATCAGTGAACTTCAGAAATTATGCCTAAGGGAATAGTCTGAAAAAAATGTTAATCTAGTTTGTATACATAAATCCTGGAGAAAAGGAAAGGGGTTGGTCTGTTAGATTGAAGAGTCACAATGTGAGGGGTATTTTATTTAGAGAAAGCCTTATTCAGGTTAATTTCTCACACATCAAGGGAAAATACCCTCACCACCCAATGATAAATGTCTCATTTTCTTCAAACTGTATCCACAATGTCTCTCTAATGATACACTCTAATTCTTCTTATTAGTGCTTCTTATTAACTCCCTAGTTCTACCAATACCATTATAATTTTGCTGATCACCGAAACTGGAGATGCTAGACTCACCTCCTACTTCTCAATAGCTAGCATCTCTCATATCCATTTTGTTGCCAGTGACAGCATTGCAGATTCCTGGGTGTTACTTGTTAAATCCACAACTCTTTGAGAATTATTTCAGTCTTTTCTGGAAAGTGGAGAAATAGCCATGTTTGTGATCTTAGCCCTCTGGCAATAGCTTGTTGGATCAGGTATAGCTACAACACTCCAGCTACATCAATAAAAATTTTCTCAAGAATACAAAGTAACCCATAAGGAAGTTCCATCAATCAGTGTACTCACTGGAATGAGGAGATGTTACACTTTGCCAGATATCCAAATTGAGCTTAAAAAAGGAAAAGCCAGTATTGTTTAAAATAAGAGTGAAACAGTGTCTCCCTTATGACCTTTCAAATTACATCACTATTGAATATCTCCCATAATTCTCTCCACATATGATAATTCATATGCCAGAGTGAAGAATCTACTTGGTCTAGTTAATCATTTTGCAACAGATCACAGTGAGATTTTTATCATTCTATTGACCCACTGTCCATGGATCACACAGCAGGATCATTATTTAGTTTGGCATTTGGATGCGGAAGCTTTATTTAGAAGAATCTGTGGACTTAGCAGACAGTATAGTTAAGACTGGTATCAGGTACAATGCTTAAAAGATACTTAATATCTTTGGTACTATAAACCTATGGTTTATGCTCTGTTGCTGGGCTACATATCAATGAATCACCTGGTGAGCATTTTAGAAATTCTAATTCTAAGGCCTCGATCAAAATGTTCTAAATGTGGAATTTCTACAGGTTCAATTTAATAAGCTGGTATATTTTAAAAGCTTCCCAGTTAATTCTGATTCTGCCTTTCAATTGTATAGATTTTGTTCTCGATATAAGAAGTACCTGAAGTTTTATCTAGCATCATTCATTTTCTGTTTTATTTTCTATCCAAAGTGTTTGCCATATTTGTTAGAGACTTTATTGATTGCATCTACTACAAACTTTTTATAAGTGTATCCATTTTCTTAGTAGTTATAAACTAGGAGATGCAAATTGATAAGCCTAGAAAGGTCAAGTGCAAAACTGAGAATATGGACTCCTGGAAGACAGTAAATGGTGGGGCTTCAGCAAGTCAGAGAAGGTATGTTCCATCTCACAGCAGCCATCATAATTCAACTTAATTTAACTCTCTTCATACAAATATGGAAGATTGGTGTTGTCAGAGCTTTTACTTTCAAAAGAAGCTAAACATCAAGATTTTGTAAAAATCTAGATTTTAATAAAAATCTTCATAGCTCATAGGTGGATAATTTATTTAAAAATTTACAAACATACACACATTCACACACACAGAATTTGTAGGCCAAACTTCATAGCCAATGAAAACATGTTCTTGTACCATGGTGCCTTTTAGAGGGAGACTGCATATTACTTTGATTCAGAAGGTGATACCCAAAAGTCATCATTTGTGGAAGAAAAAGAGAGGTTATATTCTCTGTGTTGGAAAAGAAATTTGGGATGGAAAATAGTGGGAGATAAATGAAATGGGGAAGATGGAAATAATGTCAGAATCTAAAGTTTATAAAAATGTAGCCAGTGGTATTAGTGTGGGGTCAAAAGACTTTTAAGAATATATATATATATATATATATTGCATTTTTGCAACTTATATTTCTATCAATTATCTCCCAAAACTTTTAATAAAGAATGCTTTATATACAAATGATTCATATAGATTGTATAAAGGAAAATCCAGCAAAGGGGGCTAAATTCCATGTTTAGATTTCAGCATCTGGTAGACAATGGAGATCAGCTATGGGAATGAACATGTGTATAAAAATGAGAGTTGACAGTTTTAACAACTGGATTCAATCCAGAGGGATCATGAGAACCCAAGGCCCTGGGAACATGCAGAACTTAAGGAGGTACCATTGATCTTCTCAGATCCGGCATAGGGGCTAAGATCCTGTTTACTACCCAGTGCTAAGCTTTCCTAGGTGCTGTGTGACATGGAATAAAATGATAAATTTTATACGACACTGATCCTGGCTCCCTAAACAGCTTAACTACTTTATTCAGGACAAATTTTGGTTATCCTTATTCTCTCCTCTTTAAAATATGCTACCAGGAACTAAATGTGCCCAATACTGACTAAAGTTTGAAAGATGCTATAGAGTATAGACAGGGAAGGCTTTCCCTTTACATGAAATGCTCTAAAATGGCAACAGAAACAACAGAGAAAAACAGAAAATAGCAAAAGATTTCTCTATTGTGACAATCCAGGGCTTTAGTTAGTGTGATGATCTTAGGTTAATGATCATGTAAAATAGGTCAAGGGAAAAGTAATGAAAAGATAGTGATCTTACTATGAGGCAGTAGAATAGGAAAGATATAGACAATCTTTGTGCTTTTTTATGAAAGATTTTGAATAGTGATTGAATAAGAAAATATTTTTGATGTCCAAGTACTCATTATGGCAAATGCTGTACAAAATGGAAATAAATTGTGATAGACAGTAATAACCACCAGGTTTAATATTAATATACAAGAATGTGAATATCTGAATTTGCTATTTGCAGTCTGTCAATTGTGGGAAAATTCTTCCTTTCAGTCGTGGCTGTCCTCTCTATAAAATAGTGGTAGGTGGTCCTATCTCCCATGGCTATGATGAAGATAAAGAACATGAAGTAATTTCTTCAAAAGTCAATTTTGAGAATTTAGTTCCAGTTGTCATAAAAAAGTCCTTATTCTTCAACTATGAGCTAAAAATTATAGAAAACTCTCTTTTATCTCTTAATTTATCTTCTCTATGAGGTATCTCAGAAGAATCAAAGATTATGTTCTGATTCTTGGCAGTGGTCTAAACAGAAGACCACAACCTCTTGTTAATTAGCTAATCTACTTTCTGGACTACTTATTACATGCTTCTGGTATACCATTGTTTTAAAATATACGTGTAACTGGAATTTAAGTGTGCTAACTGGAGTTCTGATCCACCCAATTCTGACAAACAGTATATAATTTGAAAAATCTGAAATCATCTATTCCTTTTGGTCACTATATTCAGATATAGTAAGAATTTCAATTGTGAACTTTCCCTAGTTATGGAACTTGGCTTCATAAATATTTTAAAGGAATTTGGGCTTTCTGTCACTGACTTCACAGGATGGTCAGTGAAGCTTTTCTTCTCAAGCAGACCTCCTTACCTTGGTTTGGTCTTCTCAGACATTACGCTTTGACATAAACTTAGAATGAAATCCATGAACACTATGAACTAAGGATCTAGTCCAGTTGACACCTTTCAGAAATGGATTGTTTCACGATATCTTTTGAGAATCTACACAAATTAATAAAAACAACTTTACCTATAAGCCAAATAGAAAAAGAAAAAAACAAATTAAAAAGTAAGTTATTTCTTACAACTAATACAAGTTCTTCATAACACAATATTAGGTTGGCTCAATATTTTTTCTCAGTGAGTAAAAAGGCAAATCAAGGAAACAATTTTTAAAGTACAAACTACAGTGAATCATATGGAAATGTCATTTTGTGGAAGAAAAATTATTGACTCAGTAATTACATATGGTTCAATCTAATACATCCAAAACCCTCAAAAGACTTTCTGTTCTTCTTTTGCTTCATAGAGCCTCAAAATGCATCTCAAAGTTAACCTTTCTAGATTCTCCATCTATCTCAATAGACAAAGTGCCTCATAAAGCCAGAATGACTTATAAAGATTATAGATTATTCACATCAAGTAATGAAGAATTCCGAATGTTTTCTCATTCTAAATTTCTCTTTATTGTAATGTTTTTTTATTAATAACAGATACAGATACAGTTGAACATCTTATATAACATTTGAGAAGCAATAAATTATAATGCCTTACACTTATATTATGCTTTTTCAGAGTTCATCTCATAGACATTGTCTTATTAACATTCAGAATTGTTCTGAAAAGTACGTAGAGGTTATTATGTTGAACAGTGATGTAACCGCAAAGAGGAAAGGTGGACTCTCTTTGCTCTCCATTTGATCTTGACTTGAAAAAGACAGTATAAAGTAAAGCTAATAGCTGAAATTGAAGCTGATAGGATGGAGAGTTTAATAGGTGTCTTTCTAATATTAATGTAAGATCCATGAGTCAGGGACCATACCTTGCTCTGTCACATCCCTAGATTTTAAGGAGAGTGTGTTATACATAGAAATGTTTCCTTAAACATCTTTTGAATGAATTTTTGGGGTATGCATTGTTACACTTATATCATACATACACTCTTATCCCATTTAAATTATTCTGCCACAATTGTAAAAAGTAGATCTACCTAAACAATTCAAATCCATTTTTTTCCTGAATTTATAATTTTGCATTTTGAAAATATTGCATATTGTTATTAAACAAATTTTTATTTTTATTTTTGACAGATGACTAAACTGAGGTTCAGGAAGAAAAGTTGAGGTAATTAGCCCAAAGCCCCTCATAAAGTAATTGGCAGAATCTGGATTCAGTCCCTGGTCTGTATAGATTCTAAGTCCTAATTCTTTTCCCTGTAGAAAACTGCATTCCCATTTGATTATTATAAATTTTTTTTATCTCTTAAAATATGTTCTTTTAATGCAAATTCATTTTACTGAATAGTTTTCTTCAACTGAGTTGTCCTTTATATATCATCATTGCAGTACCCTTATATTAGAACTCTTACTAATAGTGGATGTAGAGAAGAAAGGAAGAGATTATGAATAGATAACCATATTTTAGAAAACATTCATTGGTAAAGACTATTCTCTGGAACTTTGCAGAACTTTGTATTAAGCCCAAAAATGCGAAAAGATGGTACCTATAATTTCTGTAATTATAATCATCCTTCAACTCTATCCTATGTGGAGCAATTCACATGACCAAAAGAAAAAGAAAGGTTTGAAGAAATGAGACTTAGATTTTGAATGACAAACAGACCTGAGAATTTCTCCAATTGGGTGAAATCATAAACCAATGACTGGGAAGGGTGAGAAACGGTGAGAAAGGGCCTCTCTATTCTACATAGCAGTGCTAGAAAGACATCCAAAATGGTGATAAATTGTTCCTTCTTCACATTCTAACAGATACAGTTTCTGTGAAGAAGTATAAAACATTTTTCCTCCTGTAAAACAGCTGTGTCCAGTAATTAATAGGCACCCTACACTGCAGTTTGAATAAGGAAAAAAGTCATAGGAGCAGGCTGATGAATCTTAGCAGACATTCTTTTATTCCATGTTGATGTCTAATACAATAACACTTAAAAAAGCTGTAATAACATTTAAAAAGCAGTATCTTCTACTGCTTAGTAGAAATATGGCAGAACATACGTAAGCAGAAAAAATGAACATGAGCATAACTGATTTAGAAGATAAAACACAAAAACAAGGGCTTTCAAAGTCAAGTCAATGAAAATATTGATAACTGAAGTGATTTTGCACACACAAGTCAGATATTTTATGGATCTGGGAGCCACAGTGTTTTGCTTTTTCAAGTAGGAAATAAATAGTATTTCTAAGGACCCTCAGTTCTAAAAGTCTCTGCATCTCTATCACTTAATGTAATAATGGCACATAACAGGTACCCAATCAATGCTTCTCGGAAATTGAATGAATGAGTTTCAAAGTTCATAATGATGGAGTCGCTGGTTTAGTGAATTTAATAGACTATAGAAATGTATTTGAACATCAGATCTGTACATCCAAGATATGTTAGCTGGCAGAGCTGAGTATCACACAGTAATAATCTCTCATGCATATCGTAGTCATTTGGATAATCCAAAAATATCAGTGCCTACCTCAAACCCCAGAGATTCTGATTCAGTTGTTCTAGGATAGAACATGGGCATCAGTGCTCTTAAAAGGTACCCAAGTTCTGGTGCTGTGCATACCACTGGAATTAAACCAAACTGCCTATGCTACCAATTTGATGGTCATAAGTATCACCTGTAAGTAGTAAATAGTCATCACTGGGCATCTATTTCCAGCAGAAATCCAAGGAGACTAAATATTTTAGTTATACTAACTCTACAAGGGTACACATATTTTAAAGACAGACTTAGTAAAGATGCATCATCTGAGTCTGCTAATTTATTTAGCAAATACATATTGAGTGCCTAGTATGTGTAGGCAGTGTCATGGCCCTGGGAATACACCAAAGAGAGAGGTAGTCAAAAGTCCCTAATATAATGAAAGAGAGACTATTCCTCCTCATACCAAAGTATTCAAGTGTGGTTGAAGGGACTACTACCCTCCCCACCATCCCTAAAAAACAAATCAGTAGGCATTGGGAATATATAACAGGAACAGCCCTAGATATAAGAGCCCCGAGGGATAGGTCCTGAGAGAAGACTTGAAATTGGAAGGACCAGTGGAGACGGCATTCTTAGGCAGAAGGGTATATATTAAAAAGACAAGAGTAGGTAGTAAAGAGTTTATGAGATTGCAAAACTGTAGGTCATTGTGCTTGAAGCATAAAGAGTAAGGGGTACAAAACTTTTAGCTGAAGCTGGTGAGGTATGTTCAGTCAGATCATGAGAATGGATAGCTATTGCATTCAAAAGATTTAACTTCCTGAACAGTTGCCAATTCTGTCCAGTTTTCCAATTCACTCTACTTAACTCTCTCTCTACTCGCTGTTACCAGCCTAATCAAAGCCACTATATCTCTCTCCTAATTTCTTCTGTTTATTCTTTTACTGAAACCAGCATAATCTTTTGAAAATAAGTAAAAATGTTATAGTTTCATGCTACTGCTTGAAATCTTACAATAATTTCTTATTGATGAGGAAAATATTCAGAGCTTATTATGGACATTTGTCATCTGACCTCTCTCTCTCTCTCTCTCTCTCTCTCTCTCTCTCTCGGATCATCATGTCATCACTTGCCACTCTTACACCTTGCTACAGCCATATTGAATTTCTTTCAGTTGTTCCAATTTGCCAGACTTTCTCAAACAGGTTTTCTCCTCTGCCTGCTTGTCATGTGGAATTTAACTTACTTATCTGAAAACTTACCGTGTGTGTGCGGGGGGTGGCGAGGGCGGTTATCCCAGCTAGACTATAAACCAACATGTATCCTAAACCCCTAGCATAGAACTGTCCATATTTATTGAATTTATCTATAAGAGAAAGGGTAATTGTACTAGAGATCCTCTTCTAAAAATTCCTGGGCTGGTCAAACGAATAAATTTTTCTTCAACAATTTTTAATGGGAAATTAAAGTTTTTAAGAGCACATGGCATTTTTATTCCACATGTAACAATAATTTTTAAAAAATTAAAAATGGCTTGTGGTATGGTTGTGTTTAACAACTGAGGGTCTCTTTCTGAGCTTCAGAGATCAAAAAACTGATGGGTAAGGAGCAAACGCCACTCACACACTCTGTGGGCATTGAAGTAGTCATTTACCACTTGCAACACTTAGCCACTTCCACAACTCGCTCTGAAAAATCTTACCACAAAACCACATGCTCCTCCAATTGCTTGACAGAAGTTCAACTTGAAAAGGTTTCCTTCAGTGTACATTTTCTTTGTTTCCAGTTAATGATAGAAGTAAAGCCTGTCACAACCTGTGTGGGCTCTGCACTCAAGATACTTTGTGACACAAACAAAGGCCTAGGAGAGGCATGGAAAATGAAAATAGAACAGAGCTATCAGTATCCAGAAAGCAGGACAACCCACATGGCCATTCCCTGTAACACATGTTCAGCTATTCTTGAAGAACCCAGATGACATGTTAAGTAGTTTCTCTTCCAAGGGGAATGATCTGGTAGGTGAAGCAAGACAATAATATTTGTTAAATAGTAGCAATGCTCAGAATTTTAAATGTGAGGTGATCTCATTTTGAGGTGGTTAGTTTGGAGGAAGATCGGAGCACATTTCTGGTAGCTGCTGAGCTGTGGAAAGAGATGAGACCGGAAACAAAGAGAATGTTACTCTTTGAAAGGTGTCTGGCACAGATAAGAAATGTAGTGTTCAAAGCAATGCTTCATTTCCACAGGGACGAGGTTGCTGGAATATGGATGTAAATTGGGGGAAATGCAGTCATAAAGAATGTATAAGTCTGGTAAGAGAGAGTGGTTTCAGGTGAACATCCAGTTTCTTGGCTAACAGGTGTCCTGAATTCCCCACAGGGGTAAATAATGTGCTAAGGGCTAAAAATTCATGTCCACCTCAGGTAATAGAGATGAAGCTGCAATCAACTACCAGACTAGATGAGAACTGTGGCTTAGGATCTGGTTAAGCCAAACTGTATTGCCTGAAAGGGCTTCAGTGCTGTTAAGGCCGTTATGAAAACAATTATGGACAGACTTGCCTTTATCAATTGTTCTCATTTGCTCTTCATTTCTTTCTCAGGTGGGCCCTGGTTTTACTATGATATTTCTTTTTTTATATATATTTTATTTTATTTGTATTGTACTTTAGGTTCTGAGGTACATGTACATATCATGCAGGATTGTTGCATGGGTACATACATGAAAAGGTGGTTTGCTGCCTCCATCCCCCCGTCACCTATATCTGACATTTCTCCCCATGTTATCCCTCCCCAACCTCCCCACCCCTCGACTGTCCCTCCCCTATCTCCACCCAGCGACCCCAGTGTGTGATGCTCCCCTCCCTGTGTCCATGTGTTCTCATTGTTCAACATCTGCCTATGAGTGAGTACGTGCAGCGTTTGATTTTCTGTTTTTGTGTCAGTTTGCTGAGAATGATGGTTTTCCAGATTCATCCATGTCCCTACAAAGGACACGAACTCATCGTTTTATATGGCTGCATTTTTTCTACTTGCTGCATGGTTCTGGTGGCCCTAGTGCCTTCTATCAAGTCAGTCCTCTACTATAGCATATCCTGCTTCTTTTTCACCCTTCTAACTGAAATATCTGCATCCCACATAGACATCTTTGCCACCGTTTTAAAGCAATGACACTGAAAAATAAAGCTCCTCTAGCAAGGAACAGGGGATTTAAAAAAATTGGGGAAAGGAACAAGGAAGCAAAAGCTTAAGAGCACAGTTTATGGAACAAGATTGGCTGGGTATGTATCCTTACTAACTGTAGGATCATATCTTCCATCTGGCCTTAACTTTCTTATCTGTAAAATGGGTACAATAGTAACAGCACTTACCTTGTTGGGTTGTTGTAAAGAGTGAGAAAATATAGGCAACATGCTGGAAACAGTGCTCAGTGCAAAATAACTTTTATAAATCTTAGCTACTAATTATCGTTTTCATACATTCCTCAAATCACCATGGCATTTTAATAGCTAACTATTCATCCAATGTGGGATAGGAGATCAGACCTCAGAGAAATAAATACATCCAGGATACTGCAAACTATGTAACTTTATCTATGTAACTATGTGACAGATAGTTAAAACTTCTGAAATACTGAATGTTCCACCATCTATACATGGATTTCTTACAGGATGCTCTTTTACTGTTTAGAGCTAAGCCTCCAAAAATGATCCAAAGATAATAGCAATTATTGCTAAACCCTAACTGAATTCATCTTGTCTCCCACCTTCCTTGTGACTTAATAGTAGTTAAACATTGATCCTTCCACTGACTTCTCTCCATACATGAAATGAAAGCATTCTGTATGTGCATGATGAATGCATGTTAAGTAACTAAGATATGCATGGTAAAAGGTAAATGATTTCTCTAATTAGACTTAAATAAGACTGAATAATCAATGAAGATGGATAAAATAATCCTAACATTTTAATTATTTTGTTTTTTCCAAGTTGCTGTTTTAAAAATAACAATTGATCTGTTTTAAAAATAACAATTGTATAATTTAGTTTTCTTAATTGGAGTAGCATTTCTTCTTTTCTCCCCTGCCTTCCAATAACTTCTCTCCACACATGAAATGAAAGCATTCTATATGTGCATGATGAATGCATGTTAAGTAACTAAGATATGCATGGTAAAAGGTAAATGGTTTCTCTAATTAGACTTAAATAAGACTAAATAATCAATGAAGATGGATAAAATAATCCTAACATTTTAATTATTTTGTTTTTTCCAAGTTGCACACACAGTGAGATCTAAAATAATAATTCTGAAGTAACCCACATTTTAAACATTGCAGCTTTATTTTTGCATTAATATAGTGTGCAAAGATTTTCAGTTTTTTGAATACAGATTCTGGAATCAAGTGTTGCTTTCACCATTTACTGCACGATGTTGAGCAAATCACTTAGGTTCTCTGGATCTCAGTTACATCATAAGTTACATGAGGATGATACGATTATTTCCCTTGGGGTTATTTTGAAGTTTCCAAGATTCCTCCTGTTATTAATGTCTAGCTTTTTACCATTGTGATTGGAAAAGATATGTGATATTGTTTTGACTTACTTAAATGTACTAAAGCTTCTTTGGGGCCTAACAAGTGATCTATTCTGGCGAATGTTCCTCATACACTTGATAAGAATGCATATTCAATTGTTGTTGGGTGAATATTACAGTTTTGAAAAGGAATTTATCTTAATAAAATACTTAGAAGAGTATCTCACGAAGAGCAAGAGCTATGTAAGTGTTTGTTTGCTATTTAAAAATACAATAATCACATAGCAATGGTAAATTCCAGTAAGGTATGCCTTATGTGGTTGGATAAGACAGGCTGATACAATTGTAAATTTAAGTCTTCTAAGCTCTCAAGCTCAGAGCACCAGAGGATGACTGGATGTTTGTGTATGTGTGCCTGTCTTGGCTGTATCTTTAATATAGCAACTTTAGTTCACACTTTATTTAGCTAAATAAAAAATGTTGGAGGGAGCGAGGGGGAGAAAAAAAAAATGTTTACACTTCTTTTAAGGCTGTTGGTCTTCCAGTCCTCTGGCAGCAGTTATAAAAAAATAACGTCCTGCTTTGCATGGCCAAAAGTTGCTTAGCTTCAAGAAAGTTGTACTAAACGTGTTTGAGGAAATACATGATAGGCTGCTCCTACAAAGACTGTATGATGTTCCAGAGGAGTTTAGTCTTTACCTTTAGATTTCTACGCAGTTAGCTATTATCCTGAAACATCCGTGGCCTCCCAAAGTGTAGCAAGCAGCTTCAGGAACTGGCAATGTTTATAAGCCCCAACTGAGTGTTTTCACTCCCTTGATCTCCAGTTCCAGAGGATACTTGTGGAGTTTGGTGACAAGTGGAATAATTTGAGCCTCTATTTGAAGTGGAAGCCTCATTGACTATTTTAACCTATGTATGTATAATTTCATAGAAGGAATATCTAATAGGGTTGTACACAAACTAAAGACTCAATAGGTGTCTTATCTAAATATTTTTCCATTTTGTAGTTATTTAGCAATAAGGACAGTACTACTTCTAGTGTATCCATTAGGGACATAGAAGTAATAACATTTCTTCTCTGAGCAAGCCCCATTTCTTTCCAAATTTTTGGGAAGGAGAGAAGGAAAAAAGCCAGTTAGTTCTCTTAACAATAATTGTGTATTGAAACCATCCCCAAACACAATGCCTTATGACAGCTATTTATTTCTCAGGCACAGCCTACAGGTCTTTAAGGTTGGGCTGATCTTGGCTAGTCTTGGTATGATTTGGCTTCAAGGTGTATGTTTGGTTCAGATCTGTTTCTCTTTGGATCAAAAGTAAATACATACTTAAGACATGTTTTTCTCCTACCAAAATGCAGGAAGATAAGAATATAAGCCCAACAATGCAAGCACATCTCACTCAAGGCTCCCATTGTACATTCACCTAATGTCTCATTTGTCAAAACAAGTCAAAGATTGAGAAAGTATATTCTGCTCACCATGAGACCATGGAACTAAGTTAGGGGTGTGAAAAGGATGGTAGTGATAAGTAAGGAGTGAATACATGCTGAAAATGAATTTGAATGACGAGTTGAACAAACCCACAGATAACTAAGTTTCCAAAGTAAGAAATATCAAGACGATTGTTTCCAGGAGCCTTATATTGGTTCAATTTGCCTTTAAAAAGTATAGATACATACACTTAGGGATGTTTTGTGCACTTAGGCAGAAAAGGGGAGTATCATCTCTCCGTAAAGATTCTTGGTCCATATTCTCCTCACCTTGCTATAAACACTAAGTGCCAGAAAAGCATCCTTGGTTCATGCCTCAAGCCATATAAAGGGAACAGTTTTTTCCTTTCTCTGAATAATTTCTGGCTTTTTCCTGTCAATCCTCTATGAAACCATAATCCATATGGTTATCAAAAATCACCAAGTTGCCAATCTAAAGCAAATATTTTCTTGAAATCTGTGAACTCAAGAAAAGTTTAATTAATTATTACTATAGGGACTGTGAACTGTGATAGTAGAGATTCCAGAGTGAACAATACAGGAATGGCCCCTTCTGTTTTGAAAACTAGGTATAGTTGGGAATGTAAACAGGCTATTGTATAATACCTCATGAAAACTGCTGTGAAAAGATGAACAGAGCATGATAGATAATGGAAAAGAATCTCCTCATCAGGAAGAAAAATTGAGGTTCTAACTCTATGAAGTGATATGTAAACTGATACCTAAAAGGTGCATAAGAGTTAGACAAAGAGTGGAATGTATATGTGTGTGTTCGTATCTGAGGGACTGCCAGAACAGAGAAGCCTGTTTTGAAAAGGAATTTATCTTAATAAAATGCTTAGAACAGTATCTCAGAAAGAGCAAGAGCTGTGTAAATGTTTGTATGCTATTTAAAAATACAATAATCACATAGCAATGATAAATTCCAGTAAGGTATGCCTTATATGGTTTGATAAGACAGACTATCAAGATGATTGTTTCCAGGAGCCTGATATTGGTTCAATTTGCCTTTAAAAAGTATAGATACATTTAGGGTTGTTTTGTGCACTTGGGCAGAAAAGGGGAGTATCATTTCTCCTTAAAGGTCCTTGGCCCATATTCTCCTCATGGGCTAGGGTATGACCTTGAGAGTGAGTGTCTGAGGAAAGGCAGAGGCCAAGGAATGAAGAGGCCAGGGAATCTGAAAGATCATCTATGACTCTGTGGATACCAAATTCCTTGGAAATTATGTTAGGAGTATTGTTGGGAAAAATATCAGCAAGCATAGAAATTATACTTTTAAGCAGTGAGTGACCCAGCACATCTGTAAAGGGCTGCAAGTTGGAGGAGGAGTGTCTGATGATTTGAAATGGAAAGCTGGGTGTTTTCCTGAAGGAAAATGATGTAGTAGTTGAGCAAGGAAAACATGTACACAACCTTCATACCCAATAAGAAGAAAAGAGTGGGAGTAAAATCAGGCACCAATTGAGAGGGCTGAAGAGAAGAAAGCACCTGCAGGGGAGAGTTACAAAGGGATTTTTTTTAGAACAAGAAGGTAAAGGGAATATTCAAAGAAGAAGATGAGGATAGATCTATGGGGAGGTACACAGAAGACTGGCTACAAGTCAAAGAGGGCAGGGTGGAAGGGTTTTAGGCATCAGGAAGGGGTAGAAATAGGAGCAGACACACAGAGACATGTGGAATAGAAGGCAGGGAATTAGAAATTGGGTTTATTATGCTAAGTGATGTAAACATCAATAAAGAGCATGAGTAGATTGATCCTGGTGGTCTCAAGGCATAAAGTTGTGTTGAGCCTGTAAGGCATGAGGGTAACGAAGGGTTGCAGGTCTTTCCAGGAGCACTCGGTGTTCTGGGCATCTTACAGACTCCATACTGTGGAAGGCCAGGAAGAAGGGGAGAGTTTGGGAGCCAATTCATGGAAATTAACTGTGAAAAAAATTAGAGAGAACCCACCACATTCTAAAAGAAAGCTGACTCAACTCTTTTTTGTTTAAAGAAAGCAACTCAAATCTCTTCTTTCTAATGAATCCAGGAGTCATAGAACCTGTTTGTCTCTTTTGCTTCTAATTTTTCAACACTTTCAGTTTAGTGTGGTGGGTTATATATACCTGATAATAACTGTCATTATTGAGCATTAAATATATATATTATCCATATTGCAAATCATCTTTGTGTAGTTACTAGTATGATAGTTGAATTAACATAATCTACTCCGTTACCTTGAGTTCACAGTCTAGCCCTTTTAGTAACCAGAAATTTATTTAACTTCTTATGTCTCAACCTTCATGCAAGTAAAAGTGAGATAATAATGGTACATAGCACATAGGACTGTTTGGAGAACTCTATTAGTTAATTATGTAAATATATACAATATTATGAAAGTTCTCTGACATTTTAATAGTCTAACATACATTGTATATTTTTAAGAGGGAGGTGTATTATCTGTAAAAGGAGATTTGTATTAACATAGAAATGCATTTTACTTCTTACTAATGATGTAATATTGGACAAGCTACTTAATTTCTTAATAAATAGTTACGTATATAAAATCTATTTTACAGAACTGATGGGAATAGAAGGACCTAGAACAAAAGGCCAGGTCTTCTTGTTTCATGTGCGAGTTGGCTTATTAGGAAATTTGTTACTTGATGATGGGTATTCTAACATATAAGACATATGTTTTAATTATTAAATAGCATAATATAATTTATTAATAAGTCTGATGGCAGCTTACACAGAACCCTCAATGAAGGCACATGTGGCAATGGTGGTGTGTTAAACTAGTGACTAAACATCATTGCTTTAAATATTATTACAAATGCACTTATGGCTCAGATCATTCTTGTCCAAATTAAATGAGGTATGTCATTTCTTCTTTGGGGTCTTGCTTCAATTGAAAGAAAAAAAAATCTATCTAATGTGAAACTCCCTCTTTTTCATACCTCTTGATCCTTCTACCTAAATAGAAAATATCTTTTCTATTAATACATTTTTTTAAATGGAAGTAAATTCACATTTTATCTGGATTAAATCCTTGTGAACTCTGGGATGAACAAGAGCTTTCTTTCTCCTGCCAGGGAATTATGTCCTAAAATTATCCATCAGTCTGTTTGCCTTACAGCCTCCTCTCCATCTCCTCTAACTGTCCCTGTGCTCTGAGCAGTGGCTCTGTTCTGCATTGCTTGAGTGCTTATGATGCCAACACTATGGAACTATTTTCATATTTAGGAATCAAGTGTTAAGACTTTGAAGGCTCAAGAGTCCAAGGGAAGTTTATGAGGCACTATTTGACAGGAGAATCAGCAGTGGCCCCTAGTGCAATGGAACTGTACAGAGTCTGTCCTTGCTTTAGGACTGAAACTTCACCAACACTATACATTTGAGGAAGACTGGGACCTCTCAGAGCCTTACTCTGTGAGACAACAGACATAACTGTCATGACGAAAAACACTGCTAAAAAATAACTCAAACCTATTCTGAAGAAATAGTTTGCTTCTCTTGATAAAATAACCCTGAGAGGATTAGAGGTGAATCCTTTAAGGACACAGATGTTGCTCACTATTATTATGGCTCTATAATTCAACTATCATACTAGCAACTACACAAAGATGATTTGTAATATGGATAATATATATCTTTAATGCTCAATAATCAAATTTATTATCAGGTAATGCATAATGTTATTTATGCTTCATATTTTAAAATGGCATGTAAAGTAATGAGTAAAAGAATTCATCAGAAGTGTTGACAAGATTTTTAATTCCTCAGTTTCCTTTGTTATTTTTCTTAAGTAGAATATGTAAGCAATGTAACCCCTATGTAAAACACATCTCGGTTTATGTTTATTCTGCTTTTTTATTGCACATTGAAAATTAATAATTCAATGTTCTAATATTAGCTGTCATCTTAGCTGTGATAAAATTAATAATTCATCAAAATGATATCAAACAAATGGTGCCTTTTTTTGTTCTGGATGAGAAATAGTCCTCTCAGCTTTGAGAAACTACAATTGGTGAATTTATTTCTTTTATTTTGGGTCAACTAATATTTAATCACTTAAGCTATAATTTTAATGCTTTCATTTTAAATATAAAAATCTGCATACATCACAATCGATGCTAAGAAAACAACCTTCTTGTTAGTAGATTGTTCCTACCCTTGCTCATTTCTTGGCAGATAAGCTTTCTTCAGAAAAACCAAGAAAAGTCATGTTTTGGAAAAGTGAAATGATGCCTTTCGTTCTGGCTGATGTTGTACTTGCACCTTTTCTATGCTAGAATCCACTGTAAGTATGGAATTGGACTGAAGGATACAATAGTCAGAGACTCGGAACATTTTTTTCTGAATAACATATTTCTTTGAACACATTTGAATATATGTTTAAGTTAAAATAATGTGTTCTTAAAGTTAGGTGTTTATTTTCAGTTTAAAAAATGTGATCTTAAAGTATCTGCTTTCAAAAGTCTTTATAATTTTCTTCATTGATAGAAGCTTTGTCTCTTTAATTATAGATATTGTTTTAAGGTTCCCAGGATTGGGAGTGGGAGTTATCATAACCAGTTTATTTAAATCCTTCCTGTTGTATTCCTATAATTTTTTATTGGGTGAGTCAGCAGGAGATGGTGGTAACATAGAGCAAAGCATTGCAGCTTGTATTAAGGCCCGAGGCCTCATCTCCACTCAGCCTGAGTTTATGAACCACCTGTAAAAAATAGGGGATTTGTAATATATCAAAGGATGTTCAAGGTCCCACCATAACATTCTATATCATAAATTTGGCAAGTCTTACTGAATCATAAGTCCAACATATTCAGGTGTGGTAAGAAGTAAAATTGTGTGTTATGGGTCACTATGAAGTGTTACAATCTGCCTCTTCACTCTGAGTTCACTTATTTTTACTTTTATTTTTGTGTTGAGAGAAAGGGTCTTACTCCTTCACCTATGCCGGAGTGCAGTAGTGTGATCATAGCTCACTGTAACTTCAAACTTCCAGGCTCAAGGGATCCCCTCACATAGTTAGGACTACAGATGCACACCATTATGCCTGGCTAATTTTCTCTTTTTGAGACAAGTCTCACTATGTTGCACCTAACCTCAACCAGTCCTCTTGCCTTGGCCTCCCAAAGAACTGGAATTGTAGGCATGAGTTACCATGCCTGGGCTGTGCACACTCTTTTTTTGGCCTATTGTTTTAACTCCAGCTTCCCCAATATCAATGTACATCAGTACCTCCTGAGGTGCTTGTTCAAATGCAGAGTTCCAGTCCAATTTTAAAGATTCTGATTCAGTGACACTAGTGTTGAGCCCCAAATTTACATTTTCAAATAAGTACCCATATAGTTTTAACTGAGTGGCCCACACAGGGTTATCGTCTGTCCTGGCTTGACTAGATGGTGCCAGCATTTCTTCTAATACCAATAGTAAATATACCATTAGTAAGCATCCCCCCTTTAACTCTTGAAAATGTTTTAGTTTAGATGATAAATAATACGGTTGCTCTACTCATAGGCCACACTTTGAAGAACACATAATCTTTGTCTCTCAGTGAAGCATACAGGCAGAGTTTGAAAGAAGTGTTTTGATGTGTGTACTAGAACTGGTTATAAGGTTAACAATAAACTTCTGCACCATGAAATGATTGTCTTCTTCCTCTCCTTCCCTCCCCATGGTAACACAAGGGTCAAGTTTGCGGCATTCTTTTTTTAATGCATTCAAGCCCTATTAGTTTGCATTTGGATTATTCAAGTGTGTACTTCAAAGTTCCTAGCATTCACACTAAAATATAAAGTTTTTCACTGAGCCTGTAAACCTATAGAAATTTGTTTACTGCAAAGTGAATCAGCTATGTGCAAAAGACTCTGACAAGTCTGTCAATGGGAACAAAATAAAAGAGGATATATTAAAAACAGAGAATTTATAGTCTTCTATCTTCCCACCTCCCCCCCAACTTTTCACAAATTAAGTAGGTGTCTTCACAGCAAAGAGGTGCAGTCCTAAACATTTTCCCTTCTCATTGAATAGAATGTTTCATTACAATAACTCATTTATCACACAATTTTGAGGATTCTGTTTCATCAACCATTGAGTCCTCACTATATGGAAGGTATATGTTGGGCCCTGCAGAAACAAAGAAAGGAAAATATGGTCTATTTCCTTAAGAAGACCATAATTTAGTATAATACATAGATCAACATTTCTTTACATTGTAATGTACATTATAATGGAGTAATATGCAAAATGCCATGAGAACACACAAGAAGATGGTTAATTCATTTAATTTTCATTCTAACAAATGAAGTAGTGTCTTTTATCATAAATATCTAGGTGATGGAACATCTTGTCAAAGAATCCATTAACAACCAATTCCAGTTGAAGATTGTAGTGATATATTATAAATATGTTTCATTCAACCCACATTTGTTGAATGAGGACCTACTATGTACAAATGACTTTTCTTGGCAATGAAAATAATAGAAAGATCACATAAATCACACTTTATGCCCTCAGAAACCTTAGAGATATGGTATATAATACAGAAGGTAGAAAAAGGCATGTGTAAAAAGAATAGTTAACATGATGTAAGGTTTGAGACAAAGGCAATTTTCCTATTAGCTAGGAAAAGATAAGTGTGACATTCTATAATAATGTTGGTCATATTCTAGCTTAAACTCTTAAAATAAAAGCCTATAGATTTGTCTGTACATATTTTTATGTTATAATCAATTTTTTGTTCAAATATTTATTCTTAGAAGTGTTCTGATGAAGAACATGTTCATCTCTTCTCTGTCCTCTCAGGCTGTTTGTTAATTTGACAGACTGGAATATAAGTCTACTCCCTATTCAGGAATACATTTTATTTAGGATTTCAGAAATCTCCCCAGATGTGACCTCACTTTCTATCTCTAGGTCTCATGCCTGTATTTTGCAATATGCCAATTTCTACTTAATGCTTTCTAAACGCTATTCAGTATCAGGTGTGTTCTGTTATCTCACATTAGATGAAGCAAAAATGTGGATAAGGTAGACCACAAATTTTGTGAATTTTTCTTGTATATTTCCCTATCCATAGCTGACCTTCGTAGCTGGACCCACCAAGGCCTTCATAGCTGGCCTTCTTATATATTTCCCTGCCCATAGCTGACCCACTTTCAATTATCTGGAACTGATTTGAGGAATGGAGGAGTCTCACAAATCTGAAATCAGGAACTATGGGAAAACAAATTTTTTCCTTAATAAAATATTTGGATGTATATGGTATCCCAGGTACCTTGTTGCATAAGGAGCTGTAAAGATGACTAAACACATGTAAGCCAAGTAATTATAGCTCATTCTCAGGAACTACATTTCCAGTGACATTGGATTGAAAATTGAGGAAAATTCTAATTCAACATCAAATATTCTCTCATTTGTTTCTCCCCCTTCTGAGGCAGATAAATAAAAGCTAAAATGAGGAAAGAATCTTAATAAGGAATAATGCAATTCAGTTGAAAAACATTTGTCTTTTGAAGACAGGGACAGCATATATGTACATTACTTAGCCTACGTTCTTAGGAATATTATTTAGAAATATTTTCCTTTATATCCTTAGGGTAAATATTATCCAAAAATATTTAAAACTGATACATTAAATTTGCTAGGGAAATTTGAAAATTACAAACTTTTTGATCAGATTTTTCCTCTTCCTATCAACCATATGCATATGTTGAGCTTTACTTTTTGTTAGTATCAACACTTATTGATTCACAAGATAAATATTGACATGACCTTGCCTTCACCTCAGTTTATATCTACTTCTTAAGTCAATAAATCTAGAAACTGATCTGACAGCAGCCATTATTAGTATAAAATTCTTAAAATAGCAGCTTTGCTGTAAGGTAATAATTCAGTATTTTATAGATTCTGCCTCAAAAAAAAATAAAAAGGCAATGTAACTTATCAATTTGCTAGATATAACTATTTCTATTACATTTGGGTTCAAATACAAGAATCCTACTCATGCCAAAGAACACTGATACTTTAATGCCTATATATCTTCTAATCTCTGACCTAAAGTATTTGAAATACTTTATTCCACTTGCTGGTGGCAATTGAACGCTAGTCTCTTGCTTTGATTCTAATCATAATTAAGATACATAATTAACTTCTAAATGACTGATGCTTTCTGTTGGGCTTAGTTCCCCTTGGACTGAATTTTACCTGGAGATATAATAAATAGTCAACAGCTCTACTGGACTTTGGAAGTTAAAGGCAAAACATTTGTTACTTCACCTGTTAGCTTGTTTTTATCTTTTCAAAGTCTAGTAAATATAAACTATAGGTCAAGATTGCATATATTTGTACTATGGATAAAGGAGGTAGGCTTAGGGGCCTACTCGTAACCAATGCAATATGCTCTACAATTTATTGCTTTTTTAAGGCCACAGCACTCATTTTTTACTTATACGATTTCCCAATGCTTTTGGGGATAGGTGACATAATCATACTTCAGAGCTCCATAATAAAAGTTTGTAAAATGCTTTTTTAAAAACTTAGATTTTCAACAGAAGCAACAAATAAAAATTGTGTTTGAAAAATGAGTTTTGAAAATAACTGATACACAGTTATGGTCTAAATAAATTGATTGTAATGTTATATTAAAGCATATTTAATCAGGTAGCTGTTTAGAGATTGAATTTAAATTCATGAGAATAGGTGATTAGCTCAAAGTAAAAATAAAAAGTTATACAGTTTATTTCACTGGTTAAAAGCATCCTACTATAGTACTTTTCAAAGTATAATGTGAGACTTGTGTTTTTAATAATCTTATTAAATGTTTCATCCCTGCCTAGGTTAGATGAATGACCATCTAAATGTAGATAATTTATGAAAATTGGCCAAACCATACAAGGAAGATACAAATACTTAACAAAATACTGACACCTCACTTGAAATCACATGAGCAAACCTTATGGGTGCAAAGCTAATAATCCTTCCAATAAATTCTAAAGTTTTTAAGGGCAGATCTCATATATTGTTTGTATTCAAATATTAACTCTAGATTTAAAGAGACTTAGTAAATACAGTAGTTAACTATGTCTTGATCATGAAGTGACATTTTTGCAACATAATATGACAAATCGGGCTCATAATGAAGAGCCATATAAGTAAATATTAGAATTATAAGGTTAGAATTGTTCTTTTATTCATTAAATTTTAATCTCACTATTCTTACAACTTGCCATTTTTTCTTAGCCCATATTATTTCTTATCTATTCAAACTCCATGATTATGTGTTTATCACTGAATTTAACACTACAGGAAATAATAATCATAATGCTTACCTGAAAAAAAAGAATTTATTTAGAAAACAAGGCATTTTGAGATATCAAAATGCATTTCATAATAATTATGTAATGATACATTCTGATTGGATTATTTTATGATATTTGGCTTACTTTTCATACTACTACTTCATGTCCAAAGGGCTAAAAATAGTTCAAGGAAATGCTTCATCTAATTATTCAGTGCCCTCTCCTCTCATACATCTAAGAACCTAAACATGGTGAGAGAGAGACAGTTATTTCCAGAGAAATAGCATTTGAAATTCAGTGAAATGAATTCCCCTCTTACTTAGAATTCCTTATATTTTTTGTACTTAGTTTTGGTTAACAGAGAGTGCTGCTTACAGTATCTCTCATTTGTGTAAGTGAAAAATAACTATGTTTTTATTACTTAAAATATTACAAAAAGGGACAATATGCTAAAAATATGCAGTGAACAAATATCATCTGTACAGACTGGAAGAGAACCTTCATAAATTAACCTTATTAGTGCATTACTGTAAGCGAATGCCAAAAAAGCTCCTAATTTGCATTAAGATAGATTTTTCAGGTTGGCTGCATGATTTAATTAAAGAAAAGATTAAGAATCATTAAACAAGCTGCTCTACCTTGCAATAACAGAATTCATATCTGATTCAGGTTAACGAAAACACAGATGGTGATTCAGTAACTGTTGAGTTGCTGTAACAGAATGAAAATGATCCCATTAGTTCTCTGGAAATGTGAGGGAATTTGGAAATTAGTATGCAGATACATTGTATGGTGCTAGACAGCTTGGTCTGCTCGGATCATCGCTGATTATACTTTGTTTGGGTTGGCAACACTGAACTTAATAAATGAAAAAATGTTCCAGTATACCACAGTTGGAAACTGTTCAAGGTTGAAATAGGTGTGCAGGCTTTCAAAAGGAGAGAGTTAAGTAAACAAACGTCAATCAATTCAGAGCTGGCAACTTTTTTTCTTTCCTTTAAAGAATATGTCTGTTCTTGAAAAGCAAGTGTCATAAAAATGGAAACCCTTTACTGGATACATATGCCTGTGTGGTATTGTTACAAAAGTATTTTAAATGCATAGTATCAGTTTGAGGGAGACGTGCAAGCATTTTAATAGTTTTCTTTCTGGCAGAAATAGAAAAATTCAGTCACTATGAGGATTATTATATTTTTCACAAAAGGAAATCCATATAATTCTGATGGAAAATGTTATGACAGGATTAAAAAAAAGTGTAAGTATAATGGCTATTGAAAGTTTAAAGGGGTCAATAAGGACCACAAAGTAATCCTCAAGGAGCCTTCTGGGAAAGAACAACGTAAAAAAGTAGTATAGTCAATAACAGAAGCTGACAGAAATAGCCTTCATGTCAAGCGCTCAACTACACATGCAGCCTCCATTTTTAACACCTGGTTCATGCTATCAGTCTGAGTGCTGAGCATCTGACCCTTTGGAATGAGTCTCCGCGAGAGTGCAAAAGACCCAGATGGACGGAGGTTCTCAAAGGCAAGCAGCAAATGACCCTGTTCCGTTAACTTGTTACAGTAAAGCAGACACAGCAACTTGTGCTTTAAAGTCTATTTTGATCATATAATTTTCCCCGCAACTAACTTAAAGGCCAGAACACTGATCATGTGAAAATGCTCAAGGGATTACAATAAATATAGAGGTGAAGCATTCTAGATCAAAATGGTGCCTGTTTATCTTCTATTATAATCTTTCCAGAATGTATTGCACCAGGGATTTCATTCTACATATGCAAACCACCTTGAAATCTAAGAAATATTAACTGATACCATATAATCTTGGACAACTCATACTACCAATGTGATAGTACTAATCTCATGGAAAACATAACCCCTTTTCAGGATTAGCACAAAAATGTTCTAAGCAGATTGCCTTCTCTCTGATTGTAACTATTCATTTTATTAAACTTTTTAAAAAGAGATTTATGTCACCATTTTTCTGAAAACTTACATACTAAAAATTATAGTCTACAATACATAAGAGCTTCAACACCTGGCAACATTTAAAAGGACACATGTTATTATAAACACGAGTGTCTTAGATACAAATGACATCCTCATAGTTCCTCAATTACAAGCCCTTTTTATGGCTCTCAAACTAGATCTCTAAGGAAATTATACTATTGAGAAGAAATGCTACAAAATACTTTCCACGCAGTGCAGAATACAAACTCAGTATCTATAATTGTAAAGGCCTTGGTATATCTCTTTTTCTTTTAACCACAACTTAATTCTGTCTTCCTAAAAAATATATTTAAAAAATTTCCGGTTTCCCTGAGCACTATATCAAGAAAAGACACTTGGTGTAGGAATTGTGCGTGCAACATATGGTACTATTTTAAGTTGGGATGCTTAAGAAAGAAACTAGATCAAGTTGTTATTTGCCACTACAGTATAGTATTGTGTTGTTACAGATCTAGTGGAAGTCACCTTCACCCTGAATATGCAATGATTATTTTAGCTACATTTAAAGATGATTATCTGAAGATCTGCATTCAGGCCCATCTCCCTATGTTCAATAATGATTTCAACTGGACTTTTTTCTCCTTTTCTCATGTAAGATGCCAATTTTTTTTTTTTTTTTTTTTTGATACAGAGTCTCTGTCAACCAGGCTGGAGTGTAGTGACTCAATTTCAACTTACTGCCACCTCTGCCTCCCAGGTTCAAGCAATTATCCTACCTTAGCCTCCTGAGTAGCTGGGATTACAGGCGTGCACCACTGTGCCTGGCTAATTTTTTTGTATTTTTAGTAGAGATGGGGTTTCATCATCTTGGCCAGGCTGGTCTCAAACTCCAGACCTTGTGATCTGCCCGCCTTGGCCTCCCAAAGTGCTGGGATTACAGGCATGAGCCACTGCACCCGGCCAAAATGCCAATTTTATTCATTATCTTCATGTCTGAACAGTCTCTGGAAAGGTTTGAAGCCAATGGAACAGAAATGTTGGAAAGAGTTATGATACATGGCTATCTTTTTATGCTATTTAAAATTACTTAACCCATTTCCTTTAAAACAACAGCCTACGCTATGGCAAATTGGTGGTTACTTTTTTATTATTGTGAATGTTGTTTATAGGTGTTGCAATATTAGCTTTGCAATGACTTGGAGAAAAGCTGACCCATAAAAATAAAAGCAAAATATAAAGAAGAAATAAACAGTAGGCACTTTCAGTTTATAAAAAGCCTCACCATAGGATTATCATAAAATATTAATTCCTAGTGAATGTAACTTTTGTACTTCACAGAATCAAACAAATATTTAACCACATTTTTAGTTAAGTTTTTCTATATGATGTAGGTGAATGTACATCTCAAATTTTCCAAAGTTATTTTTAAGGGCCATTACCATTAAAATATATTAAATATATATTAAGTAAAGACTGAAAGTTTGGTATTGCTCTTAGTTGATCTCCATTTACTTCTCATTCCTTGAGCCAATGTTTTAAAGTTATTTACTACATTCTATATCATGCACTAACAAATATCACAAGGCTTACATTATTTGTACTGCCATGTTATTAGTCTCGTTTCACAGATTATGAAATACGAATTTAAGTAATTTACCAAAGTTGTCATAGAGAAACAGGATTTGATCACAACATGTATGTTGCCAAATTCAGTACCAACACAATTGTTGCAATCCTTACTAGCCTGATTCAAAACAGCCATTTAGTGCTGAATAATGCAGGTAAGGGGCAGTTTTGTATTTAACTTGTACTATGCCAGATTGATTTCAATTTGTTGACTTGTTATTTTGCAAATGTGTTGTTTAACTTGTTTCTTACATGTGGTCTATTTTTCTAACAATTTAGATTTAAGTATTAATCTCACCACTGCACCCGGGATGGAGAATGAATACCTCTGCCACACACCTTAAAGCTGTACTAAAGAGGAACGAAAGTCTCTGCTGGAGAAATCCTTTGTTTATCTATTTCACAAACAATAAATTAAATATATTTATCAGCCAGGCATGGTGGCTCATGCCTATAATCCCAACACTTTGGAAGCCCAAGGCAGGCAGATTGGTTGAGCTCTGGAGTTTGAGACCAGCCTGCTTTGTCTTTACTAAAAATACAAAAATTAGCCTTGTATGGTGGCACTCACCTGTAGTTCCAACTACGTGGGAGGCTGAGGTGGGAGGATCACCTGAGCCTGGGAGGTCGAGGCTGCAGTGAACCGAGATTGCACCACTGCACTACAGCCTAGACAACAGAGCAAGACCTGGTCTCAAACAAATGAACAAAAAAAAATGTATTTATCATTTGCTTATTTGAACAATTACTTCCATGGAATGGTGGGGAAGGGTTCTCTACCCCAAATTCCTGGAAGAAAGCCAAGAATCTGTTCAGAGAAAATAAGATCATGAGTGACTAATTATTCAGCAGCCAAGTTAAGCGGCTTACCTGCCCTCAAAGAATAGAGCCACTCTTCTCCTTGTCTGCTTAAGGATGGCCTGCTCTTTAATAGAAGGGACTCTGTCTATTACAGAAGTAGAGCTTAAAAAAGAAAATGGTGGGGGAGAGAACAAGTTCAAATAAATTATACTATCTGTATTAGAAAAATGGGAGTAGGGAAGAGAAGAGGCTTAATGGAAAAAGGAGCAAAATCAAGGTGAAAACCAAAGTGATTAATAATAATAAAGCTGAAAGGAGGGAGGAGGAACAGGCAGTGAGATGACAGCTGGGGATATTCTGATGATCAGTATGCCAAAATTAAATTGTCATGAACCCAGAGTTGTCTTTTCTTTCTCTTTCTCTCCAATTGACATCCTAGCCCTTTCCTCTATTTTCTCATAGAAATAAAGTATAGGCACTCATACTGACAGGGTTCTCATGTAATCTCCCAGCCTATAACTCAGACTTGGTGGATGTGGCATGACAGCATCATCATTACATCAATGCCGCTGTACAACAGACACACAGACACACACACACCACAAAAACAAACAAGCAAAAACTAAAAAAAAAAAAAAAAAAAAAAAAAAAAAACCAGCAGTATTATAATACTTATAACCCAACCACATGAGGGGTAGATCTAGCAAGTCCCTGTGAAATCAGTGAATATCTAAACTATCAAAAAAAGTTATACAAATAAGTTGATACTTTTGTAATTTGGGTCTCCTTGTCCTCTGTCACTATAATTCCATCTGAGGTCAAAACAAGGATTTTAATATAAAATAACAAGGCAAATCTAGCAAATGTGAGATTATTTTTTCTTATGTATGTACTTTAGGTTCTTCCCTCCATGTATAGGATCCCATAGGGCCAACCAAGGCTTCAATAGTCCTATCTCCCACTGTATCACATATCTCTCTACATATTTCTTGATCAACAGCTCCTGGCTGCCACAATTCCCTTCAAACTAGAGGACCCGACAAAATCCATAGGAACAATTTTTCAGTGAAAATAAGATTGGCTACAGTCTTACAGCCTAACGCTGTGCTGATTGCTTTGGCAAAAATACTGGTCACATTGTGTAAATGTGACATGAAAATAATAAAACATGAATGAGTTAAAGATTAAAGGCAATACGGAATTAAACTTAGAGAGATACCTACCTTAAAATGCTATTGTAAGAATTAACACATAAAGCATTAAGCATTCAATACAGATTAGCTGTTGTTACAGATTTTATTTGTGAAATGTGTAGACATAGATACATGGTAGAAGGACTTGCATGTGGATCAGTATGTTAAAATTTTAAGACATGCGTTTTCTTCTTTTTCTCTCCCATGGGCAGCCCATTTTTGTCTATCTTCCAAGAATGGCAAACTGAGATTGTTTGAAATGTCATAAAATGGTCATATTCTCTTTAGCCTGCTTTGCAAGTAGAAAGAAAGGTGAATTTAACTGGTACATAACTGTTTTAGAAGATAAGATGACTGAATTAGTTATATTCCTGGGATGAGATTGGAGATAGAATTCATTCTCAGCAATCTCTGAGTAAATCCATTCGAGCCATCAGTTTCATCATTTGCTTCACCTTATTATATGTCATGGCAATAAAAATAAGAAGCATTAAAATAAAATTGGGGAATTAGAAAAATACTTCCTACAGATATTCTTGAGTTGATGAAAAATTCTTTTAAGTTCATAGGAAACTTATAAATCCAAGATAGAGCTAAAGAAAGAAACATCGACAACCAGTGACAGCTCTAGTTAACAAACAATACAACTGTATGTGTGTCCTAAAGATGTATAGAGCATTCTGGGAACATGATCATGGTGCTTTCACTTGGGATGTCGCCTACTGGTGCAAGGTGCTTTAAGATTAGGGCCAATTATTCTGCTACACATAGTGAAATGTTTTAGACATTGATAGATATTTAGAAGAAGATTCAAAGACGTAAATTGAGCAGTCCAATGCCATTCACATGCTCTAACAGCACTGTTTATGGTCCGTGATAGCTCCCAGTAAGTACTGATTGATTAAATGAAGTACCACCCATGCTTTAAAATGCCTAAAGGGACCTAATATCAAGAAAATGCAATTCCTCTCCTAACAAAGAATATAAATTAATGAAAGCTAAGAATAATAAAATCAGTTTTTGTTTTTCATACATGCTTGGTCTGGGAATTATAGCATATAATACCTAAGAATTTTAAAATCTTACTTGAACCTAAATATAATCTGGGGCCACTTAATCATTTTGTAGATACAGGGCCAGACAGGTTTAGCGGATTTTTGAAAGTTATGAGGAATTAATACAGTCACACATTTTTATGGAGTAAATGGTCTATATTTTAGTCTAATAATTCAGGTGAAAACAAAGCTTTAGTTATATGGACAGATCAGGAGTCAAAAGAACAGTTTGGTGGAATACATCTAGACAAAATGATATCAAGTACCATATTGAATGTGAGATTGGTCTCTCTGGAAAAACCTTTAAAGTGGATATCAGGGACCTAGCTACCTGACTCATGGATACTCACCTTCTCTTTGAGATTCAAAACAGTGTTAGGAGTTCAAAATTTAGAGAGTATTTTAGGGTATTTTTATTAAAAGAACTACTGAACTGCTGTTACTCAATTCCGGGAGTGGGGTTGAATGTCCTGTCTCATGCCTCGTAAGAAGAGCTTATTTAAATAAAGATTATTCATTTGCAAGACCCAGACACTGCTGCCTGGTCCATTGCTGATGACATTAAAAAGGCTGTGACCCCAGGAAAGAGAATTATGTCTGTTGCATAATTGCATTCACGTTCAGCTATAAGAAGGGGTGGCTGTTGGGATTGGACCCATACTTCTAGGGTTGACTGGATAAAGGGTTAACTAAGTCCCATGCACCAGATATGGGCCACATGAAGAGAGCCCACGTGCAAAGTTTTGGATTCCTGCTGAAGAAGACTGCCTGACAGGGCAATGGACTCCATAAAAAGAGCCTGGGAGGATTCAACAACAGGAAAACAGGGACTGCAGAGAAGCAGCATCCATGCCATGGAATTTTGTCAGAAGGACTCTGCAGGGCAGGGAGAATTTATAACAGTGCTTGTGAAATGAGTCAGCTTTATATATCTGCCAGTCAGAGGGTCTTAATGCTGGTAGACACTGGTACTTTTCACATGTGGTATGGCGAAGAAGAAGGAATGGACAACAGGCAAAATCTACAAGAAAGTCCACGCTGGTCTGCCCTCTCGCACTGTTCTGCTTTCTCCCACTGCCCCAAGTAAACCCTGGCCTAGTGAGAGGGAGAAACTTTAAAGCTAGATCAAGTTAGGAATCAGGATCATTACAAGCGATGTTCTATTTTCCAAACAGAGACTGGGCTTGTAAATTGAAGCAACCAGAGGACTCTTACTACCAGTGAATGCCCAGAAAGGAAATGGGCCTGCTGGTGCTTCCTCTAGTAACTGAGAATTACTTTCTCTGACTAAATAAGTTTTTTAAAAAAAACAGTTGCAGCCAAAAAAAAAAGGATTTTATTCTGCTTGTGTTCCAAAAATCTTGCATGAGCTGATAGAATTTTTCACTAATGCAGATGCTTATGCTATAGCAAAATATGTGTCACATTTGTTAATAAACAGTAATAATAAGCTATAAAATATTTTCAAAATAATTCAATAAATTTTGTTATGTGACTGCACACCTATTTCCAGGTTCTTACATCCCTTTAGCTAGTAGAACATGAAACTTCTACAGATAATTTAAATTTAGAACAGTGATTCTTAACCAGGGTGATTTTATTCCCAGGGGATATTTGGCAATATTAGGAGACATTTTTGGTTATCACGACTGGGAGTTGTTGCTGGCATCTAGGGGTAGAAACAAGGGATGCTGCTTAACATCCTATAGTACAGTGTATGGAACAGCCCCTCTCATAACAAAGAATTAGCCCAAATTGTCAATAACTTTGTGATTGAAAAACAAACCCTAAGTTAGAGGCATAGATAAGCATTATAAGTAAGCCAGCAAGGCTGAAAAAAACAGCATACAGAGCTTGCTGAAATAACAAATGAAACCTGAATAGTCTACAGACTGTCTTCCTACCTTCTCACTGGCTACTTCTTGTCAGTTTCATCTTCTAGCACTTTCTTCTCTGATTTATTCCTAGAATGCTCCAGGGCTCAAGAAAGCGTTTCCCACTCCTGTCTCCCTAGGTAGTATCATCTTTTAACCACTTTCAGTCTGTTTGCCAGCTTGTAATGTAAAGAGGCTAGATCAGATCATCACGATGGCTCTTTCCACCTCTGGCATTGCAAGATTAATGTTTACTTAAAACACACACACACACACACACACACACACACAGAAATTCACAAAACGGGAGAAAAATAATGTAAGGCAAACACAAAATAGCTAAAAGGTGTTTAGCAAATATTTGTAATGTGAAAGAATAAAATGCTTCCCACTGTTTTGGAGGGACTACCTTCTAGTTCATTTCTAGGTGATGCAGTGCTGTTTTTATTGAGAGGTGTGGAAAGTTCCTTTTCTTAAACTCCACCATTTTCCTAAGCAAGTAGAGTCACTTCCCTGTAAGCGCAGCTCCTTGGGAAAGGTTGATCAGTAAAATCACTGCTCTCATTTTATATATATATAAATATATATATATATATATATTTATATATATCCATATATATATTTTATATATATTTATATTTTTTTTTCTTGAGCAACCTATCTGTTTAATAATAGTGGCTTGGTAAAATGAGTTAGATTGTCTGTCAATAGATACTCTTCAATTTAGGGAAGAAAAGAATTTGGAAGATGAATGCAAAGGGAAAGTCAAGGTTAATTCTAAACAGTTTCTGACTTTACATAAAATCTACTAAAAGCCTCTTCTGTGTACTTCCACTTTTTTCCTGCTTTATTAGATACATAGGAAAATTTATGACTCTTCTTCTACTAGAAAGTTTAGCACACGAAGTCAGATTGAAATCATTTAATGCCTAAATATCCATTCTGACAAAGTGAGGAAATACTTTTAATTTGAAATATTCTTGAGAGGTATCAATGTTATCAAAATGTCTCTTGTAATTCTAGAATGAAAAATTCAGTGTTTGATAAATTGAGTTTATTCCATAGAGGTAACAAGTATAAAAACATTTTATGATTCCAGAATGTAAATTTTACGTAAGTTCATTGCCAGTCTCAAATAGACTATCATGATTTTAATCAAATCAGCTTTGAAAAATGCAGATCCTCCTTTCCTAATTTCCCTATATACCAACTCTCTTTCCTGTCATCCTTTTATAAATTTATATTTTGATATGTCTTATATTCCTAACTGGTTAACTAGAAATGTTTCTGGATGTCAGTAATTTCTTTAACATTATTTCAAGTTTTTTTTCTTTCTTTAAACATGAGTAAAATTACATTTGCACTTTTGTTTTGTGGATATATGCATGTAAATTTTCATGTTTGTAATATTCTTCCTTCTTTAAAATTTCTCTCTAATTTAACCTACCCACTCTTATATTTCTCTAGAAAAAAATGTTCACCTTTTATCTAATAATGGCCACTTCTGGGTGTTGATTTAAGGTATGCTTTTATTTTCTTATTCATGTTTGTTTTCTGAATTTATTATAATATAATGTATCATTTTTACAAAATAATGGACACATCTTAAATATAAAAATATATTTGCAGGTTTTTTTTTCTCATTGAATTTTTTACAAGCTTTTTATATCACACTTAGACAATTGCCAAAGTATGTTAAATTTCATTTTTAAAACTCCAATCAGGAAATTGTTCTGTCACGAAAAGGATCAAGATATAACTAATCCTTCCCAGTACTACAGCAAAAACAGGAATGATATAATTACACAGATTCCAGGTGGAGGCCATAGTTCTAGAGGAACAAAGTTGTCATTTCGAAGGCAATAAGAGATTAATAAAAATCTAATTGCAGAGCTTTGGAGAGAACAAAATGCCCTGGAATTTCAGGATGGTTATAAAAATAAACTTTGTGCGATTACAAATCTCTGGAAAATTTGTGAACGTTGGGGAGTAACCACTTCCTGAACCAGAAACTAAAAATCAGCAATCCCTGAAAAATACACTAAGTAGAGGAATTCAGATGGACCCTAACTAGATACCCTTCTCTTAATCACACTGAAGAGGAACTGGTGACAACTGTCAATCATCCAATTATAGTTGTTTATAGCTACATTTATGATTATGTGTAATCTGGCTATATTTATTATATACATTCAACTCATTTCAATTTATCTTTTTATTAAGTTGATGAAATTTTGAATTAAAAAACCACCTCAGATATTTTCATCAATGAGTCAGGCACTAGATACTGAGTAAGCAATGAATATTAAAGAGGCCAAGTTCCTACCCTGGAGAGTTTATAATCTGATAGAGAACACATCAAATAAGCAAGCCAGAAGAATACAGGGTGCCTCCCTGATTCTTGCAGTCAAAACACTGGCATACTTATTAGATAAACTGAAAAAAAGGTGCCACTCCCAGAGTGCGGGGCTTCAGGGTTCATTTACAGGCAGATATTCTAGATGTTACACACCTTGGGTTATTTTCCAACAAACCAGATGCCTCTGATCTCACCCATTTGCCTGGTTTCACTTGTGACTGTAACACATTTTCTGTAGACGCTTGCTGAAGATTCCGGTTTAGCCTACATTATTAGGAGGCCTCAATCAAGAGTCTACCTTTAACCTTAATCACATTACTACCTATATCCTTTCACCAACTAGATAAAAAACAGAAAAAAGAGCCATGTACCATAATTTGGTATCAACCTATCATTTAAATTTTTTCTCATGTGATTCACAAATGTTTCTTGAATTTCTTCTAGGTAGCCAGCCCAGCCATCCTGCTTTACAACCATGTGAGCCCTTCAGCCAAGCTTAATCTCAGTTTCCACACACTCACGCCTCAATCTTCCCTAGTTGGAAATCGCTTACATCTCCTTCCCACCTGGAATGCCCATCTTCCTGCTTCTGAAATATGGTTCCTACTCTCTCTTTATAGACCAGTTTAAGTTCCAAAAATTTTAACCATACCCTGATCACTTCAAGCCACAATAATGCTCATCTTCTTTTCTGGTCTTCTACAGAACTGGTTTCCTCTAGACCTAAATGGATACTTTGAGTATCCCACCCAGTATTGCTACTTGACATCCATTATGCCGGTTTCCTCAAGTTGACTGAAACTATAAAAGTCAGGGGCTTTGTTTTATATTTGTTATCCTTTGCATTTTCTAGCCCAGAACTCTACTCCTGGTAAGCATTTAGAAAAGCTAACTGAACTCTTTGCTTAATTGTCATTTTCTCATCCCTTGTGTTTTATTCAAGTTTGTAGTGTTCTGTTCTATAAAGGTCAAAGCTATCATGACATTCCCAGAATTCTGCTTGCAGCATTCAGGTACAGAGACATTAAACAAAGCAGATTGTGTGTCATAGGTACATATTTCTGCATCCACAAATATCCTCTGTTGTCATAGGTTAAAAGACAAAACCAAATTACAGGAATCACCATCATGCATTAGCATCTGGGACCCAGGGTATCAGTAACTGCCGCTCAGGAGATGAGAGACTAACAACATAACTGACAGAAAAACTTGAATGAGACATTTAAACAGAAAAATGAAAGTCCAGCTCAAGATTTTCCACGTTAGAATTGATTCTTAAACAGATATGCCAAGTTCCGCCTACACTTCCAAACAGAATATGCCCCTTGCTGCCATTCCACTTCTTAAAGTAGTCTTTAAAACACTTACTCTGCTTTGATTAGAAATATGAATGTGTATAAAAAAATAAGGACTTGTGCATGAAGAACGTGTAAAAGGAGACTAAGCATAAAAAGTAGGGGAGACGTGATGGCAGAACAGGCCTTGGCACAGTGAAGCTTCCTCATCTCTGTTAGTCACATGGTGAGACTCCCTTTCTGTTTTTTCAGGGTTTGTAGCCATTTGAGAACACCCAAGATCAAATCATGGCTATCAAAGACCGATGCTGCCTCATCATATTGCTGGTGGCCGGGAGCCAAGACTGTCATCACTTGGTTTTGTGCTGCTTAGGGCAGAAAATCTGATTGTTCAGCAACGTGTAATCAGCTTAAAACAAATCTGGAAGATGTTTCCCAAAGACTAGATGATATCCAGGCCCTGGAACTCTGTCTAGACAAAGAAAAAGAAGGATTTGCTAAAAATTAATAAATAAATAAAATAAATAAAAGCTGTATCTGTGATCTGTGACAAGAAACTTGAGACATTGGAACAAGATTCAAGTCAGTAAGTTTAATACAAATGCTTTAAGAAACTGGAATTACAACCCAAACAAGCCAGCCAGGTCCTGTAGAGCAATGAGAGAAACCAGAGTTGACTTTCTAGAACCAATCTTTGCTCTATTCAGTGTCCAGGTAGCACTTACAATGTATTCCTCAGAAATGGCTCACTCCCATGAGAAACAGAATTACCTTTACTGAACACCAAGATAATGGAAGTCTTAGGAGTTGATCTGAGTCATGACTTAACTATACACCATGTGACCTGTCACCTTGAATATGTCACTCTGTCTCCATTAACCTTCTTTTCTTTATCTGAAAAAGTAGGGCTAGGAATACTAGTTCTATCAATTTTTGGTACAAATGTTATCTTCTTCCTTCCATATTCTCTCCCCTACCACAACTCTTGGTGTGCAGAAGAGGGGTTGATAATATTACAGAAGGTTGGAAGAGAAACCATTTAGAGCTGTGGGAACTGTATTAGCAAGACATTACTCCCCAAAGTGTAAAAGCCTGCTCTCCTTTGAGAAAATGCACTCTAAGCCATCCCAGTCAGTGTCTTTGCCCTCTTCTTTCTCCACCTTCACAGGAACTTTTGGCCTCTGACTCTGGTGATCACCTTGGGCAGCAGAATGGTGATAGAGGATTGGGGTGAGCATGAGAAACTGTGGGACCTGAGGATACAGATTCTGAGTCAAAGCCAAGGTAATTTAAAAAGGCTATCTGGACCGGGCACAGTGGCTAACACCTATAATACCAGCATTTTGGGAGGCTGAGGCAGGCAGATCACCTGAGGTCAGGAGTTTGAGGCCAGCCTGACCAACATAGTGAAACCTTGTCTCTACTAAAAATACAAAAAAAAAAAAAAAAAAAAAATTAGCTGAACATGGTGGCATGTGTCTGTAATCCCTGCTACTCAGGAGGCTGAGGCAGGAGAATCGCTTGAACTTGGGAGGCAGACGTTGCAGTGAACCAAGACTCCAGCCTGGGTGACAGAGCAAGACTCCATTAAAAAAAAAAAAAAAGAAAGAAAAAAAAAGCTATTATCTGTAAACAGCAGAATTGAGTGAGCCTTTAGGTGAGTAAAAATAGGTAATGCTTATTGAGTGCTTTCTATTCACCAGACACTGGTTAAGTGCTTTATCTATATTATTTCATTTAATCATCATGATACACCCTGGAGGAATGGACTCTGATTATTCCCATTTTACAGATGATGAAAGCGGGGGCAGAATGAGTTTAAATAATTTGCCTAACACTTCCCATGGAATAAATGATAGAGCTGAACCAACAAGGTCTAAACCCAGAGACCACCCTCTTTTCCAAGATGATCTACTACAGCGTGGAATTACCCAGGAAAAAGGAAGCAAGTAGCAGATCAGGCAGAAGAAGCCATGTGAGTGAATGCACAAAGGCCTTAAAGAGGTTTTGTCTTCAGAGACTTAAACATATCGGGAAGTACATAGGATAAATGTTAAAGTTGGCTATAACCAGGTCCAGAAATATGATTTGCTGATTTATAAAGAGCTGGATAAATGTTTAATACTAACCAATATAAATTTTCCCTGTTATCTCGTTATCCAATGACCTTTCTTTTATCTTCTGGGCCATGATGCATCAGTTGTCTCAAGAAAGGTTGATAAATCAGAAGCAGAAAGTATCTTGAGCTTTACAAGGGCTTTGGAATCACAGGAAAGTCTGAGATTATTCTGTTTCTAAGCACTAAATTACTTGTGACATAAAAGAAAAGACTTGGATTAATTCCTCATAAATAAGAGAAGATCTCCACAGATAATACAAAATCATTCTGCAGGCTGATAGGAAGGGCAGGAAGAGAAGCAAGGATGACAGAAACTTTGGATAGGGTGGGGTGTCTAAGAGAAAAAGGAAATGTGTCCCCAAATCCAGATAAAAGTCCAGAGAGCTGGCAAGATCTGGAGTTTCTCATTATCCAGTATTGGAAAGGGTAGCAGCATAGAAATGATATCATGGATCATCTAGATAAAAAGACTTTAGTTGCAGTACATTTCTAAGAATGTTAGGGTGGCAGCAGGCAAATCTGTCTTGGTGCCTGAGGAAAGACTAATATCTCCTATGAGAGAGCTGAGCTGGAGAGACCATGAATTTGTGACAAGGAAAAAATAGTGGCAATATGCATGTAGTCGGAAGCAGAGATCAGGTGGTATGATCTAAGCCTCAACAGGTGCCAGTGTGGATGGGTGCTGACAACCTGGACCAGATTCCTTTTGCCCTGCCTGACCTCCACCCATCTCTTTCCCTATGGTTTTAACACTAGGTACTCCTTTCTCAAGGACTGAGTTTAGGGATGAGAGACCATTCAGTGAAAATTTAATTTTCAATACATGGCAAAAGGAAGCTCAAAAATTAAAATAAAATCAGTCATGAGAAAATAAAATAAAATTCCTTTGTACCCTAATTTATGACTTGGCATTCATGGCTGGTTTACATCTAAGTGTTATTGTTTTGTTAGTTTTTGCTATATGCAATGTATGAGCAAATCAAAAAACAGTATACTCTGAGATAGATGTAAGGAAAGCAACTAATCAGAGGAGAGTAGGTGAAGCTATTAATAGGTGGGAAGCAGTTAGTAAGACTGATCTGGAGAGCAGGACCACATCTTACCTGATGAGCAGGTATTTTCCATAGGTGGACAATAGTAATTTTATCCCTCTATACTCACATTTGTTTTTTAAATTAATCTTCAAACAAATGTGCTTGTTTATTTGTCACCCATTCTGTCTGTGCATGACTACCGGACACTCTTTTCTTTCCATTTGTGTTTTCCAGACACTTATTCCAGTTCTCACTTGGACTGGTCAGCCTCTCCTATCCATGGGTGATCAAATTATTCAGGTCTTCATTCCTTAACTGAGCCCTGCTATTTCAGAAGCCAGCATTTTGCTTAACTTCTTCTTAACTCTTTGCAGTGCCTGACACAGTACTATAAAACCTTTGGTAATAAAATTTAACTTTATAACATATTTCTTTGCATGTTTCCATTTTGTTTACTTAATTTAAGTTTCTAACCTTGGAAATATTAACCAGGTAGTTTTATTTATTTGAAATTACAGAAACGGTACCATTTGTGCCAATATCGAGGATCCAACCTAATCTGAATCATTATTTCAAATAATCATAACTTTGTGCAACTCTAAATTTTCCTAATCTTACCTTTCTACTACTAATATATTCCAAAGTAGGATGGCAATATTAATGATCTTAAAAGTTTGTGTGTAATCGTTAACTCCTCACATAAAACTTCATTTTTTATTATGTCCATATGATGAGTAAAATAGCAGCATTTGAATAATTTTTGTATTTTTCTTTTCTCTGGTATGTGTTGAATAATTTTTGTATTTTTTTCTTTTCTCTGGTATGTGTTCTAAATTTTGTCCTATTGTGACCTAGAGCTGAAGGGTTTGTAAGACATTCAACTTGTTTAGACTCAAATTTTTTTATCTACAAAACAAATCAATGTTTGTATTAAAAGTTATAATTAGAATATTTATTTTGCAAACATTTACATAGTACTTGCTGTGTGCCAGGTTGCGTTCTAAGCACTTTGCAGATATTAATTCAGTTCATCCTCATAAGAGCTCAGTGAGTTGGTACTTTTAATTTCCCCATTTTATAGATAAAGACAAATAAAGGCAAAAGAGATTAAGTAAATTGCCCAAGTCACAAAACTAGTAAACAATGAGCCAGGACCTGAGCCCAGGAAGTTGGGCTCCAGGACCTATGCTTATGTCCATTACATGGTGCCACCTTTCCAGTTACAGATATTTAGACTCTATCTGCATATATATCAAGTTAGACATGGTTTCTATTTATAAGGCACTGACAATTTCAGTCAGCACTTAAAGTCCTTACAATTAAGGTGCTGACAATTTAGAACAGATGCTTACAATCAAATGATCAATACTACCAACCTATTTCAACTGAATGGTGATTGATGCCATGTCCACTAAGCATCAACAGTACATTTAGCACACATTGAGCTTGATTATGTGTGGGATTATTATAACTACACATTAAGGACATTCTAATAGACTTGCTAACCACTTTTGTGATGAGATCACAGGAAACTTATCATGGGTCACATCAGCCCAAGGCTCTCAAGAGGCCTGGATCTGGGCAAAACTAAAAGATATGAGTTTATCTCTGACAATGTCAACATACTTCAGTCTCTTTTCCCAGAATCCACCCTCTTGGGTACCTCAAACAAGCATAGAGAGTTTATTAAGCATATTCTTCTCTGAGAGAAATTTGCTACTTATGATAATAACTTGACTTTGACAGCATCTGATATCTTTCTCATCTAGGCTTTGTGACTTCCAAGGTGAATGTCTGCTAGTCAAAACCTACAATTGGCATGCTAAAAAGCATAAGGTAGCAAGCTAGGACAATCTTGAGGAGCTCTGCATCTCTATGTAGAGTGTCCTGGATACTCTCTGTTAATAATCTTCCTATAGATTCTATTTCACTTCGGAGATTTGAATAATAATTATAATGGCTGATATTTTTGAGGGCTTATTTGTGTCAGGTACTGCTGTGGAAACTTCACATGCATATTAGTCTGTTTTTACGCTGCTGATAAAGACATACTCAAGACTGGGCAGTTTACAAAGCTAAAAAGGCTTAATTGGACTTACAGTTCCATGTGGCTGGAGAAGCCTCACAATCATGGCAGAAGGCAGGGAGGAGCAAGTCACATCTTTCATGGATGGCAACAAGCGAAAAGAGAGAATGAAAGCCAAGCAAAATGGGTTTCCCCTTGTCAAACTATCAGATCTCAGGAGACTTATTCATTACCATGAGAAGAGTATGGGAGAAACTGCCTCTGTGATTCAATTATCTCCCACCAGGTTTCTCCCATACCACGTGGGAATTATGGGAGTGCAATTCAAGATGAGATTTGGGTAGAGACACAGAGCCAAACCATATCATTCCACCCCAGCCCCTGCCAAATCTCATACCTTTACATTTCAAAAACTATCATGCCTTCCCAACATTCCCCCAAAGTCTCATTTCAGCATTAACTCAAAAGTCCAAAGTCTCATCTGAGACAAGCCAAGTCCCTTCCACCTATGAGCCTGTAAAATCAAAAGCAAGTTAGTTACTTCCAATATACAATGGGAGGAAAGGCGTTGAGCAAATATAGCCATTCCAAATGGGAGAAATTGGCCCAAACAAAGAGGCTACAAGCCTAATGCTAGCCTGAAATCCAGCAGGGGAGTCAAATTTTAAAGCTCCCAAATGATCTCCTTTGACTCCATGTCTTGGATCTGGGACATCATGATGCAAAAGGTGGGTTCCAGTGGTCTTGGGAAGCCCTTTCCCTGTGGCTCTGCAAGGTACAGCCTCCCTCCAGGCTGCTTTCACGGGCTGGTGTTGCCTGCAGCTTTTCCAGGCACATGGTGCAAGCTGTCAGTGGCTCTACCATTCTGGGGTCTGGAGGATGGTGGCCCTCACAGCTTCATTAGGTGGTGCCCCAGTAGGGACTCTGAGTGGGGCTCCAACCCCACATTTCCCCTCTGTACCTCCCTATTAGAGGTTCTCCATGAGACCCCCTACCCCTTTGCAAACATCTGCCTGGACATGCAGGTATTTCCATACATTCTCTGAAATCTAGGCAGAGGTTCCCAAACCTCAGTTCTTGACTTCTGTGCACCAGCAGGCTCCACACCACATGGAAGCTGCCAAGGCTTGGAACTTGCACCCTCTGAAGCCATGGCCTGAGCTTTATGTTGGCCCCTTTCAGCCACAGCTGAAGGGACTGGGACACAGGGCACCAAGTCTCTAGACTGTATACCGTACAGGGACCCTGGGCCTGGCCCATGAATCAATTTTCTTCTCGGTCTCTGGGCCTGTGAACAGAGGGGCTGCCGTGAAGATCTATGATATGACTTGGAAACATTTTCTCCATTGTCTTGGGGATTAACATTCAGCTCCTCATTGCTTATGCAAATTTCTGCAGCTTGCTTCAATTTATTCCCAAAAAGTGGGTTTTCCTTTTCTATCACATTATCAGGCTGCAAATTTTCTAAACTTTTATGCTCTGCTTTCCTTACAAAACCGAATTTCTTTAATAGGACCCAAGTCACCTCTTGATGCTTAGAAATTTCCTCCACCAGATACCATAAATCATCTCTCTCAAGTTCAAAGTTCCATACATCTCTAGGACAAGAGCAAAATGCCACCATAAAACATAAAAAGAGTTACCTCTGCTAAAACATAAAAAGATTCACCTTTGCTCCAGTTCCCAGCAAGTTCCTCGTCTCCATCTGACACCCCCTCAGCCTGGACCTTATTGTCCATATTCCTATTAGGCTTTTGGTCAAAGCCATTCAACAAGTCTCTAGGAAGTTCCAAACTTTCCTATCTTAGCTTCTGAGTCCTCTAAACTGTTCCAATCTATGCCTATTACCCAGTTCCAAAGTTGTTTATACATTTTTGGGTATCTTTTCAGCTATGCCCACTCTAGTGGTCCAATTTACTGTATTAGTCCTTTTTTGTACTGCGGATAATGATATACCCAAGATTGGGCAATTTACACAGAAAGAGTTTTAACTGGACTTGCAGTTCCACATGGCTGGGGAAGCCTAGCAATTATGGCAGAAGGTAAGGCGGAGCAACTCAAGTCTTACATGGATGGCAGGAAGCAGAGAGAATGAAAGCCAAGTGAAATGAGTTTCCTCTTAACAAACTATCACATATCGTGAGACTTATTCACTACCAAGAGAACAGTATGAGAGAATCCACCCCTTTAATTCAATTATCTCCCTTTCACATTTCAAAACCAATCATGCCTTCCCAATAGTGCTCCAAAATGTTAATTCATTCCAGTATTAACCCCAAAGAAAAAGTCCAAAGTCTCATCTGAGATAAGGAAAGTCCCTTCCACCTATGAGCCTACAAAATAAGAAGCAAGTTAGTTACTTCATAGATACAATGGAGGCACAGGCATTGGGTAAGTATACCCATTCCAAATGGAAGACATTGCCCAAAACAAAGGGGCTACAGGCCCCATGCAAGTCTGAAATCCAATAAGGCAGTCAAACCTTAAAGACCCAAAATGATCACCTTTGACTCCATGTCTCACATCCAGGTCACACTGATGCAAGGGGTGGGCTTCCATGGCCTTAGGCAACTGTGCCCTGTGGCTTTACAGGGTATAGCTCCTCTTCCAGCTGCTTTCATGAGCTGGCTTTGAGTGTCTGTGGCTTTTCCAGGTGCATGATGAAAGCAGTTGATGGATCTACCATTCTGGGGTCTGAATGATGGTGGCCCTCTTCTCACAGCTCCAGTGGGCAGTGTGCCAGTGGGGACCTTGTGTGGGGACTTCAACCCCACATTTTCCTTCCACACTGTCCTAGCAGAGGTTCCTCATGAAGGCTCTACCCCTTCATCAAACTTCTGCCAGGACATCCAGGCATTTCCATACATTTTGTAAAATCTAGGTGGAGGTTCCTAAACCTCAATTATTGACATTTGTGTACCCACAGGCTTAACACCACATAGACGTCACCAAGGCTTTGGGCTTGCACCCTCTGAAGCAGCTGGTGCTGAAGCAGCTGGGATGCAGGGCACCATGTCCTGAAGCTGTACAGAGCATGGTGCCTGGACCCAGCCCATGAAACCATTTTTCCCTCCTAGGACTTTGGGTCCGTGGTGGGAGGGATTGCTTTTAAGGTCTCTGACATGCCCTAGAGATATTTTCCCCATTGTCTTGGTGATTAATATTTGGCATCTCTTACTTATGCAAATTTCTGCAGGAGGCTTGAATTTCTCCTCAGAAATTTTTTTTTTTCTATTGCATAGTCAGGCTGTGAATTTTCCAAATTTTTATGTTTCGCTTCCTCTTGAACACTTTGCTGTTTAGAAATTTCTTCCACGAGATACCCTAAGTCATGTCTCTCAAGTTCAAAGTTCCACAGAACTCTATGGCAGGGCCAAAATCCCACCAGTCTCTTTGGCAAAGCACAGCAAGAGTGACCTTTACTCCAGTTACCAACAAGTTCCTCATCTCCATCTGAGACCACCTCAGCCTAGACTTCATTGTTCCTATCACTATCAGCATTTTGATCAAAGCCATTCAACAAGTCTCTAGGAAGTTCCAAACTTTCCTGCATCTTCCTGTCTTCTGAGCCTTCCAAGTCTCTAGGAAGTTCCAAACTTTCCCACAGTTCCCTACCTTCTTCTGAGCTCCCAAAGTGTTCCAACCTCTGCCTGTTACTCAGTTCCAAAGTCACTTTCACATTTTTGGTTATCTTTACAGCAGTTCTCCACTACCTCAGTACCAATTCACGGTATCATTTCATTTTCATGTGGCTAAAAATAACTGGGTAATTTATAAAGGAAAGAGGTTTAATTGACTTGCAGGTCAGCATGGCTGGGAAAGCCTCAGGAAACTTACAATCATGACAGAAGGCAAAGGGAAGGCAAGGAACCTTCTTCACAAGGCATCAGGAAGGAGAAGTGCTGAGCAAAGGGGGAAAAGCCCTTTATAAAACTATCATATATGAGAACTCACTCACTATCATGAGAACAGCATAAGAGAAACTGTTACCATGATTCAATTACCTCTACTTAGTCTCTCCCTTGACATGTATGGATTATGAGGACTATGGGACCTACAATTCAAGATGAGATTTGGGTGTGAACACAAAGCCTAACCATATCATTTCTTCACTCACATGTCTAGTTCCTCAGGGCTATTTCTCTTACTCACTCTTCGCATTGTGTCTCATCTAGAGAAAGCTTGTCCAACCCATGGCCCATGGCCCACGTGGGTCCCAGGATGGCTTTGAATGTGGCCAAACAAAAATTTAGATTTTCTTAAAACATGAGTTTTTGTGTGATTTTTATTTTAGCTCATCAACTATCGTTACTGTTAGTGTATTTTACATGTGGCCCAATACAATTCTTCTTCCAATGTGGTCCAGAAAAGCAAAAGATTGGACACCTCTGATTTAGAGCATCTTATCATTCTCAGTGTGGCTGGGGCTACTTACAGCACAGTGAATTTGAGATGTTCTCACTTCTTACATGGAAGCTGACCTTTAAGAACAACTATTTCTAAACAAAACGAACAGAAACTGACAGTCCTTTGGAAGTATACAGCTAGCACAGCCCCACTTCTGCCATATTCTGATGGTCAGAAAAGTCAAAGCCCATCCAAAATTCACAAAGAGGGAAAATAAACCCCATCTCTCAATGAGAAGAGTGTCAAAGTGTTTGCAGCCATAGTTAATCAACCAAGCATTTGCAGTCAGAATGTGAGACTGGAGTCATTCAAAGACTGGGAGGGACAACTGAGTTGGCTCCCTCATAGAACTGGAAGTTGGCAATTAGTTGAGAGCACAGATGAGGCTGTTGATCAGGGTGCCTACCCTATACACAATCTCACTATGTAGATTCTTACATGATGATGGCTGGGTTTTTAGAGAAAGGGTCCTAATAGCTATCCTTTTGAGAGACCCATGCATAAGTTGCAAAGCTGTGTTTCAATCTATTGGTGACACAATTCATTAAGAACAGCTTAGATTCATGGAGATAGCAACTAGATTCCACCTCTTGATATGAGGTGAAGTATTTCTCAAACTCTAGCATGGTTACTTGGCTTTATAAGTGGTTGCTGAACATGTGTTTCACTTTGCCACTGCATGTACTTCTATCAGAAAGAATTGTTTTTCTTTTTACTTATATAGAAAGAAAAACATGATGCAATGAAAGGGTATGGTTTGTAGTATTCAAGAAAACATGATTCCTCAAATTAATGAACTCTTAGCAGAGATAGATTGAACCATATGAAAGGTCTAATATTTAACAAGCATTGACAAAAATTTCTAGGATGATTTTCAATTTTGTATGATTCAACTTAATACTTTAGGTATCCATCAGCATTGAGATGTATATTTTAAAAATATTTTATATTAATATTTAGCAAATTCAAAAAAAAGACTTTGCTATCTTAACTTTGAGAAAAAAAAAGAACATTTTTCTGCTAGGTCAGGATTGCCAGACCAACATGTCTATCTTCTGGTTACTTATGTCCCTTAGTCCAGATTCCTGAATCCCTTCCTGGCATTGATTCTCTGAGTTTATGAGGCCAATGCTTAGATTTGGCAAAGACTTATAGAGGCCTCCTCTCCAACCTTATCCCCTGGGGAGGGCATAAGGTCAATTCACTGTGTCAATAGCAATAAAAGTGTTCTCCTTCTTACCAAATCTTCTATTTTTCTTTGTGACTTTCCCAGTGTTGCTTCCCACATGAAGGACCTGTCTTACAATTTACTTCTAACTGGAAAGCTTTTCAATAATAGATCCCCTGTGAAGGAACCCACAACTCTTAACATGAGGGAAGGTAGCCAAACCTCAAAGCTCAGTGCTGACTACTTGCTGAGTTGGTATATTTTAGGAAGGGATTATTGTGTGTCAATAACTCTCTCATACTATGGTTTATATGGTATGAAACACTCAACAAATGTAAATTAGTAATGACTACAGCTCTCCTTTGTCTTATATTACTTAAACAGTATTAATTGAAGTACACAAGTTTTCTATCTCGCACATCTTAGAAATTTTAAATATTTAATCATATGTGGTTCAAGACACTACAGTGCCTTTGGTTTCTAAGAGAACTCATTTTGTCTTTTAAGTGAGGTTCTAATTATTAACATTGAGAATTTATGGACATTACATGTTATTTGAAACACAACATTCTGATAATAACACTTCTGACCATATGAAGCCAGGGTAGACAAAACATTAAGTGGGAATCAGAGCAAAAGGGATTGTCTCTATCAGTGATGTCCTGATAGTGGATTACAAGAGGGTGTGAACTCATGATACCTAAGAAGAAAAAGGCTGCTGACTAAGATCTGTTCTATCTTTAAGGAAGTTTGGGCTCTGCTTTGTGTTTGGGCTGAGATACAAAACAATTTCTCTGTTTTCCCAAATAGTTCACCCCTCCCTAATTATAGCCCTCAGATGAATGTTTTGTTACCATCAGAAAGCAGGCAAAGCAGGAAGGAAATAATCAGGCATTTTCACTTAGAACATTGAATTTTAATATCATTTTCCTCTTGCTAACAGACCTTTCAATTTTACTTCTTACATATTTTAAGTGTGATCAATTTTACCTTTCAAGATATTATTCCTCATCCACAAAATTACGCAAAAATTGCCATAAACAATCTGGCTGCAAAGGAACAATCGTCATACATTAAAAAAAATAACCTTCATGTTTACAGAAATAATAAAGCCCATGCAGTACTTCTTTTAAAGATCTTGCTCTAAACAAACTGAATTATTCATGCATAGAATTGTACAGCATTAGAACACCTGTTTTCAATCATGCATAATGTAAAATCACTCATTACCTCACAAGAGCCTCTACATCTCCAGCAATCAAATGGCATTGAAACAGCAAAACAGGTGCCTGGCAGGTGGATCCAAGCAGATGTTTTGGGCTTGCATGCCTTTTCTTGTACAGGTGTGATGATCTTGTTTTCGACTGCATAATTGCTATTTAAAAAGGTAATATTTAATTTTTATGCACTTTAATATTTATTTTTGCTTCTTCAATTCCTTTGCATCTTTGCCACTGCCTGGGCTTGAGGTGGATTTGAAAGCTTTCAGAATCCTGTAAGGTGGAGTGATGCCAGTTGAAGGTGCAATCCCACTGTCTTAAACTTTCATTGCGAAGCAACCCTTCTGGGTGAGCATTTGGGGTTTCAGCAGCATGACTAACTACTGAACAGAAATGGAAAAGTTACTTTCCCTTGTTAGGTATCATCCAAAAGTCATATTTAACCATTTCTCCTGTGCATACAAGGAATTTTAAATTAAGTTGATGCAAATCTATGAGTGCAAATCAGATAGAGAATATCTTTCTTCAGCTGCCGATACACACTTTATTGAACTTCCTCAAAGATAGCTCTGTGTGTATCCTCCTTGTAAGGCATCAAAATGCATTTGCTTAAGCATGTTTTAGTAAAACATCTTTAAGTCTCAGCTGGAAATAGGGTTTTCACTTCGTACTAGATTTATCCAATATAAATTCATTCAAGCGGAATAAGTAATGCAGCTTTCAACAGGGGGTGTTACAGGCACCTTATTTCCCTGTCTGTTTGTATAGTTCTTCCTTTTTTTAATAATCAACAAATTTAGTATCAGTGGAAGGTGCTATATTGAAAGCTGCAAAGACAGGAAGCTTTATTTTTGAGAACAGGTGCAGCACGAATTTCTGTGGCATCCCATCAATGCTATCCTTCTCTACAAATCCTTGTGACTTTTTTAGCCATGAGTTAACAGTGAGTTAGGATGCCAGAGTGGAATCAGATGTCCATTCTACTGACAGAGTTGAAGGTTTGGGCACCCATATATCTCAGAAACTCTAGTGACTGCCATACCAGGCAAGCAAACTCTAGATCACACAAACAACAACATATTTCTTTGGCATGCTGCTTTATATAATAGATAATCTGGGTAAACTGTAAAATGTCCAAATACACCTAGGTAGAGAACAATTTTTTTATCATCCAAATATTGTATTTATCTCCTTCAAGTATCAATTATATTTATTTCAATTCAAGATACCCTGAATTATTCATGTAGAACAAAGACCTGGAAGATGGCTATCTTTCTCATATTTTGAAAACTGTTGGCTCTATGTAGACATGGCCATTATTTACGTTAGACACGTGATATTCTTCCAATGAAAATACTCTGAAATTAGTGAAGGAGAAATTTTATTACAGTTATTTCACTAGCTAAAGTATTTAGATTATTTAAGCTACTGCAATGGATTTTTAAAGTCAGAAAGTTAGCTCTTTATATTTTCTTGTATTTTCACCTCAGTATTACTGATGATTTGCTGTATTGATGGTCATAACTTTCTCTTGAGGTTTACCTATATCACAAGTATAGTGAGAATAAAATGTCTGTTGCAGTATATATTAAGCAAATCAATCCCATTTTTTTCATATTTATTATATTTATTCTTACATATTGGTTATTGATATTTTCTTGATAGAAATTATTTGAACTATTAGTTGTATGTTAATTAAGATCTATTACCATCTATGAATAATAATAATAAATCACTATTACTGCCATTTCATAAGTGCCTATCATGTGCCAAATATGGCATTAAATGCTTTATACATATTATTTTAATATCATACTATACACTCACACATGCATTATTGTTATCTTTATCATTTTTATTATTTAAGTATGTTTAAAAAATGTAGACCTACCAAAGGCTGAGAATATAAAATCTATTGCTAAATTTTGTTTCAGGTTCTTTCCCAGGTCAGTCCACTTTAGTTTGTCAGAGTTTTTAACTCTTTAGGAGCTGAGGAGTGGAATATAAATTTGATATAACACTCCATAATATCCCCATGTGGTCACTGATAGAAGAAATACAAGCTAGTTCTAAACAAGGCATTTAAGAAAACATTTCCAATAAAATTATCAAAACAAATATTATTCTAGATGCAGAACCACTCTATCCTTAAATACATGTGTGTCTATGTATAGGTATTCAGGTTTATCTATTCCGCATCCACATCAATATCTATAGTACATCCTCATCAATAATCTATACTACATCCTCATCAATAATTTATTTTTATTCCTTAACATGAAAATATATATTTAGTGTTTTGCTCTCTCAATGCAGGAATGCAAGGGCATGCTTCCTCTGGAGTAACTTATATACTTTAATACAAATATCAATAACATTCCACATCATTTATAGTTGGTAAGCAATACAAATGAAAAAAAAGAAACTTAGATGCAGGAATTCATTATTATACAATTTTTTAAAATCTACAATAATAATGTAAAACACAAGAGTATTTTTAACTTATAAAATAGCAAAATTTACTTAGAAGCAAAGTAGAACAGGCAAAACAAGTCAAAGAAGCTTATGGAAAAATAAAGCTTTAGTAAAATGGAAATTCAATAAAGCAGTAGATAAAAATGTCACCACAAACAAATAGCTACACTATGATCTTAACAATGGCTCATTACTGGTATTTTTTTGGAACTTTTAGAGTATACCTTCATTTCTGTGTTCCCTGACTTTGTCCTGAATTTTTCTACTTTATAATCATTTCATCATTCTATTATCTACACACACACACACACACACACACACACACACACACACATATGTTCAGAATGAATCTGTGCAGACATATCAACACTGAGACCTCTCTAGTGTGATTGACTGAGTTTGTACTGAATTCTACCAAATATATGGAAAAGGAACTACACTGAGAGCAAAACAAAACAATTAGAAGCTCAGGGATGAAATATTTTAATCAGACATTGCATGGTATTAGCTGGAAACAGATAAATACGTGAAACATTACAATAAAACACTAATGAATTATTAATTTCCAAAAAAATAGTGCCCCAGAATCTATTTGGAGACAGGAAGGATTGTGGTTAGTAGCTCCCAAAAAATACCTAGCCTTCAAAGATTGGAAAATAATTTCCATCCTCCACTGATCACCCTTTTTGTCAAAGATTAGAAAATAACTTGCAGAATAATCCCATTTGCTATATTTCCTTTCCTGTTACACTGCCTTAATAAGTCTCAAGGACACCTGCCTCCATGGAGGTAAAAAGTAACAGGAGAAAGAAAGAGCCAAGTGATCTTGAGAAGTGAATATGAATGTCATGGACTTTAATCTCTGTTACATTAAAATGAAACTAGTGTTCAAATATTAAGTCTCAGCTAAAAAATTATATGACTTTATTTTTCTAGAAAACACTACAGATAGAGTATTGAGGGAAATGATAACTAGGCATAGGCATAGTGAAAGGATACAGTTTTAATCTCAACTCAATCACACACTCTAAAGCCAACATATGTCAGCAAGTAATATAAAAACAACTTGTCCTAAGATCCATTTGTATTAGTTCACTTTCACATTGTTATAAAGAATACTTGAGACTGGGTAATTTATGAACAAATTGACTCACAGTACTACATGGCAGGGGAGGCCTCAGGAAACGTACAATCATGGCAGAAGGCAAAGGGGAAGCAAGCAACTTCTTCTCAAGGTGGCAGGAGAGAAAGAGAATGAAGGGTGAAGAGACTTATAAAAACCATCAAACCTCATTAGAACTCACTCACTATCATGAGAACAGCATGGGGAAAACCACCCCCATGATCCAATCATCTCCTACACGGTCCCTCCCTCAACACCTGGGAATTACAATTTGAGCTGAGATTAGGGTGGAAACATAAATACAAAATATATTACCATTTACTAAGAGGTCCGTTCCCAAAGGAGACCTTTGTAAACAGCAAGAACTATCTTAATTTTAATAGAACTCTGCTACCAAGTAAAATTTTCTCACAAACCCACTAGAAAATGCATACAATATTTGGAAATAAAATTATGAAGTGTAGCTGTTCTTTTTAAATGATATTAAAGGTAGTATTCTATAGTTAAACACATAAGTTGGTGATAGTGCCTTGATTGATACAGAGATTAGCTGTTGATGTCCTTCTTAATACTTACATGATAACCCTTCCTCGAGACATTAAGTGTCTCTTTAACGCATAGCAGTTATAACATTAGGTTCATTTCTGACTTCTTCCCCTTGTAAACCAACATAAATTCCCTGAGCTTCCCAAAGTGGAGACCCGCTCCCCTCTACAACAAGGCAGTGAGGCTAAGCTTTCAAAGGGTACCTGCTTCATTAATTCTGTCATTTCCACATATGTCATTTCCTATTACCGCCCCATGACTCAGTTTCCCCAAACCAAGTCCCCAAACTTAGGAGTTCTAGAATGGTATAGAATGGGTATCCATTAAGTTGTACTGCTGAAACTGAGTTATTTCTTTTATTTATACAGTGCTGCAGTTTTTGACTTTGTCTTACAGATATAGAATCATAGCCTTTTCTACATTAGCCATACAAAAATATCTTGAACTGCTAAACAAAATCAACATTTTTCTGTCATTTTTCTTTTATTTATTTTCATAAGAATTAGTTTTTTCTTAAAACCTAATTTTAGCACCTTTAAGTATTGAGTAAATCAATTTTTCAACTTTTTGGATTAGTTTACTTTCTTTGGAGCTAAGGGACTGGCAAAAACTTATCTATAAACTAAAATAAATGCTAGGCCACAGATTTTTAGCATTAACAAGAAAGCCAATGACCTAGGACAACATATCAACTCAAATTATAACTAATGTCTGCAGTTAAATGCATGCTAACTATAGCATTCAGTTATATGTTCATTTCTTCAAAGTTTCAATTTCTGTCCAATTTACTATCCTTCCCCTATCCTTCATTTACATAGAGGTAAGGTGCCAGTGTACCGTTCACAGGTAATTTGATCACTTATGATGGACCATTTGAATGGAAGTAAGAATAGATTATTATCAACCCTCATGCAAGTGGTAAGAATTTGATAGGATCAGTGTAATATTAACAGATTCTTTATTTTACCCACTGATATAGTTTGGACCAGTGTCTCCACCCAAATCTCATTTCGAAATGTAATCCCCAATGTTGGAAGGTAGAGCCTGGTGGGAGGTGATTGGATCATGGGGGTGGAGTTCTCATAAATGGGTTATCACCACCCCTTTAGTTCTGTTCTCATGATAATGAGTGAATGAGTTACTGTGAGATCTGTCTGTTTAAAAGTGTGTAGCACCTCCATGTTTTCCCTCTTCCTCCTGCTCTGGTCATGTAAGTAAGACATGCCTGCTTTCCTTTTGTCTTCTGTCAGGATTATAAGTTTCCTGAGGCCTCCAGCTATGTTTCCTATACAGCCTGCAGAACCATGAGCCAATTAAATCTCTTTTCTTTATAAATTACCCAGTCTCAGGTATTTATTTATAGCCATGTAAGAATGGACTAATACACTCATTTTAATAGAGATTCTTCCAAAAGCATTTTTATTTGTTTCAAAGTAGATGGCTAATTTTCAACTGAAGAGAATAAAATGAAATTTACCAAGGTGATGAAAATGAAGTTTATTAAGTTGATTCATATGGTCTTTTCGGGTTTTGAAGTTCCTCAGAGTTATCATTTTAAATATCAAATCTCATCCTATTACATACGGGCAGACTTGAGGTTAAAGCAATTTTTCACTTGGTAGAATGCCATAACTATATATCTCAGCTATTAACATTTTAGAAAATAGTTACATTAGCATAATTTGTGTATTCCACCCTAAGATTCCTTGCTCAAAATATTGTTGAAGATATTAAAGAAAACATGTTTTAATTAGCAAGTATTCATGTTTGCTATAGGTACATGTAACTTTTCTGCTCATTTTGGGCCACATGTGGCAGTATCCAGTATAAAGTAGCCAAATAAATTATATTTATAGAAAAAAGCTAAGATTTTTACTTAAATTTATTTCATTTTTTATCACATCATTTTTAAAGTCAATCAGGCCAAAATTAAATTTAAAATATTTCCCTGCAGAGGCAATAAAGACAATTTTATTTGGGGAAATCTCTCTTTACCAAAGGGCTGTTTAAAGTTTCATTTAATATTAATCAAACATCCTCTTCTTGTGGGGTGGCTGGCAACATGGCTGAATAGGAACAGCTCCAGTCTGCAGCTCCCAGTGAGATCAATGCAGAAGGCGGGTGATTTCTGCATTTCCAACTGAGGTACCTGGCTAATCTCATTGGGACTGGTTAGACAGTGGGTGCAGCCCAAAGAGGGTGAGCCAAAGCAAGGTGGGGTGTCACCTCACCTGGGAAGTGAAAGAGTTTGGGGAACTCCCTCCTGTAGCCAAGAGAAGCCATGAGGGACTGTGCCATGAGTAACAGTGCATTCAGGCCCAGATCCTACACTTTTCCCATGGTCTTCAGAACCCGAGGACCAGGAGATTCCCTTGGGGGCCTACATCACCAGGGCCCTGGGTTTCAAGCACAAAACTGGGTGGCCATTTGGGGAGACACCGAGCTAGCTGCAGTTTTTTTTTTTTTTCATACCCTACTGGTGGCTGGAACACCAGTGAGACAGAACCACTCACAAGAAAGGGGTTGAAGCCAGGGAGCTAAGTGGTCTAACTCAGAGGATGGATCCCACCCCCATGGTGGCCAGCAAGCTAAGATCCTCTGGCTTGAAATTCTGGCTGACAGTACAGTAGTCTGAAGTTGACCTGGGATGCTCAGCTTGGTGTGGGGGAGGGGCATCCACCATTACTGAGGTTTGAGTAGGCAGTTTTCCCCTCCCAGTGTAAACAAAGCCACCAGGAAGTTCTAACTGAGCAGAGCCCATCACAGCTTGGCAAAGCCACAGTAGTCAAACTGCCTCTCTTAGAGATTCCTCCTCTCTGGGCAAGGTATCTCTGAAAGAGAGGCTGTAGCCTGTCAGGGGCTTATAGATAAAACTCCCATCTCCCTGAGAAAGAGCACCTGAGGGAAGCAGCAGCTGGGGGTGCAGCTTCAGCAGACTTAAACATTCCTGCCTGCTGGATCTGAAGAGAGCAGAGGATCTCCCATCACAGCACTCAAGCTCTGCTAAGGAACAGTCTGCCTTCTCAAGTGGGTCCCTGACCCCCATGCCTCCTGACTGGGAGACATCTTTCAGCAGGAGTTGACAAGACACCTCATACAGGAGAGCTCTGGCTGGCATCTGGTGGATGACTCTCTGAGACAAAGGTTCCAGAGGAAGAAACAAGCAGCAATCTTTGCTGTTCTGCAGACTCTGCTGGTGATACCCAAGTAAACAGGGTCTGGAATGGACCTCCAGCAAACTCCAGCAAACCTGAAGCAGAGGAGCTTGATTGTTAGAAGGAAAACTAGCAAACAGAAAGGAATAGCATCAAAATTGATAAAAATGATGTCCACACAGAAACCCCATCCAAAGGTCACAAACATCAAAGACCAAAGGTAGATAAATCCACAAAGATGAGGAAAAACCAGTGCGAAAAGCCTGAAAATTCCGAAAACCAGAATACCTCTTATCCTCCAAAGGATCACAACTCCTTGCCAGCATGGGAGCAAAACTGGATGGAGAATGAGTTTGACAAAGTGACAAAAGTAGGCTTCATAAGGTGGTAATACCAAACTCCTCCGAGCTAAAGGAGCATGTTCTAATCCAATGCAAGCAAGCTAAGAACCTTGAAAAAAGGTCAGATGAATTGCTGACTAGAATAACAAGTTTAGAGAAGGACATAAAAGACCCAATGGAGCTGAAAACCACAGCATGAGAACTTCATGAAGCATACACAATTATCAATAACCAAATCAATCAAGTAGAAGAAAGGATATTGCAGATTGAAGATCAACTTAATAAATAAAGTGTGAAGATAAGATTAGGGAAAAAGAGAATGAAAAGGAATGAAGAAAGCCTTGAAGAAATATGGGACTATGTGAAAAGGCCAAACTTACCTTTGATAGGTGTACCTGAAAGTGACAGGGAGAATTGAACCAACTTGGAAAACACTCTTCAGGATATTATCCAGGAGAACTTCCCCAGCCTAGCAAGACAGGCCAACATTCAAATTCAGGAAATACAGAGAACACAAAGATACTCCTCGAGAAGAGCAACCCCAAGACATATAATTATCAGATTAACCAAGGTCAAAATGAAGTAAGAAATATTAGGGGCAGTCAGAGAGAAAGGCTGGGTTACTCACAAAGGGACATGCATCAGACTAACAGTGGATCTCTCTGCATAAACCCAACAAGCCAGAAGAAAGTGAGGCCCAATATTCAGTATTCTTATAGAAAATAATTATCAACCCATAATTTCACATCCAGCCAAACTAAGCTTCATAAGTGATGAAGAAATAAAATCTTTTACAGACAAGCAAATGCTGAAAGATTTTGTCACCACCAGGCCTGCCTTACAAGAGCTCCTGAAGGAAGCACTAAATATAAAAATGAAAAACCAGTACCAGGCACTGCAAAAACATACCAAGTTATAAAGACCATCGACACTATAAAGAAACTGCATCAACTAATGGGCAAAAAAACCAGCTGGCATTATAATGACAGGATCAAATTCACACATAACAGTATTAACCTTAAATGTAAATGGACTAAATTCCCCAATTAAAAGACATAGATTGGCAAATTAGATAGAGTCAAAACCCATTGGTGTGCTATATTCAGGAAACATAGGCCCGTGCAAAGACATACATATGCCCAAAATAAAGGGATGGAGGAATAGTTAAAAAAAAAATGGAAAGCAAAATGAAAGGAGCAGTTGCAATCCTAGTCTCTGATAAAACAGAGATCAAACAAACATCATAAAAGACAAAGAAGGCCATTACATAATGGTAAAGGAATCAATGCAACAAGAAGAACTAACTTTCCCAAATATATATGCACCCAATTCAGGAGCACCCAGATTCATAAAGCAAGTTCTTAGAGACCTACAAAGAAACTTAGACTCCCACACAATAATAGTGGGAGACTTTTAACACCCCACTGTCAATATTAGACAGATCAACAAGACAGAAAATTAACAAGGACACTGAGGACTGAATTGAGATCTGGACCAAGTGGACCTAATAGATATCTACAGAACTCTCCACCCCAAACTAACAGAATATACATTCTTCTCAGTACCACATTGAACTAATTCTATAATTGACAACATAATTGGAAGTAAAACACTCCTCAGCAAATACAAAAGAATGGAACTCATAACAAACAGCCTCTCAGACTACAGTGCAATCAAATTGGAACTCAGGATTAAGAAACTCACTCAAAACCACACAGCTACATGAAGGCTGAACAACCTGCTCCTGAATGACTGCTGGGTAAATAAAAAAATGAAAGCAGAAATAAATAAGTTTTTGAAACCAATGAGATCAAAGATACAATGTACCAGAATTTCTGGGACACAGCTAAAGCGGTGTTTAGAGGGAAATTTATAGCACTAAATGCTCACAAGAGAAAGCAAAAAAGATATAAAATCAATACCCTAACATCACAATGAAAAGAACTAGAGAAGCAAGGGCAAACAAATTCAAAACATAGCAGAAGATAAGAAATAACTAATATCAGAGTAGAAGTGAAGGAGATAGAGACATAAAAAACGCTTAAAATAAATCAATGCCTCCAGGAGCTGGTTTTTTGAAAAGATTAACAAAATAGATAGACTGCTATCCAGACTAATGAAGAAAAGAGAGAATAATCAAATAAACACAATAAAAATCACAAAGGAAAGATCACCACAAATCCCAAGAAATATAAACTACCATCAGAGAATAAACTAGAAAATCTAGAAGAAATTGATAAATTTCTGGACACTTACACCCTCCCAAGACTAAAGCAGGATGAAATTGAATACCTGAATAGACCAATAATAAGTTCTGAAATTGCGGCAGTAATTAGCCTACCAACCAACACAAAGCCCAAGACCAGATGGATTCACAGCCGAATTCTACCAGAGACATAAAGAGGAGCTGGTACCATTTCCTCTGAAATTATTCCAAACAAAAGAAAAAGATGGACTCTAACTCATTTTATGAGGCCAGCATCATTCCAGTACCAAAACCAAGCAGAGACACAACAAATAAAGAAAATTTCATGCCAATATCCCTGATAAACATTGACGTGAAAATCCTCAATAAAATAGTGACAAACAATGCAGCAGCACATCAAAAAGCTTATCCACCATGACCAAGTTGGCTTCATCCCTGGGATGCAAGGCTGGTTCAACATATACAAATCAATCAACATAATACATCACATAAATAGAACCAACGACAAAAAATACATGATAATCTCAATAGATGCAGAAAAGGTCTTCGATAAAATTCAACATCCCTTCATGCTAAAACCTCTCAATGAACTAGGTATTTGGAACATATTTCAAAATAATAAGAACTATTTATGACAAACTCACAGCCAATATCATACTGTATTGGTAAAAGCTGGAAGCATTCCATTTGAAAACTGGCACAAGACAAGGATGTCCTCTCTCACCACTCCTTTTCAACATAGTATTTGAAGTTCTGATCAGGGCAATCAGGCAAGAGAAAGAAATAAAGAGTATTCAAATAGGAAGAGAGGAAATCAAATTGTCTCTGTTTGCAGATAACATGATTATGTATTTAGAAAACCCATCATCTCAGCCCCAAATCTCCTTATGCTGACAAACAACTTCAGCGAAGACTCAGAATGCAAAATCAATGTGCAAAAATCACAAGCATTTTTATACACATATAACAGACAAACAGAGAGCCAGATCATCCAGCGAACTCCCATTCACAATTGCAACAAAGAGAATAAAATACCTAGGAATAAAACTTACAAAGGATGTAAAGGACTTCTTCAAGGAGAACTTCAAACTACTGCTCAAGGAAATAAGAAAGGACACAAACAAATGAAGAAGCATTCCATGCTCATGGATAGGAAGACTGAATATCCTGAAAATGGTCATACTGCTGAAAGTAATTTATAGATTCAATGCTGTCCCTATCAAGCCACTATTGACTTTCTTCACATAATTAGAAAAATCTGCTTTAAATTTCATATGAAACCAAAAAAAAGAGCCTGTACAATCCTAAGCCAAGACAATCCTAAGCAAAAAGAACATAGCGGGAGGCATCACGCTACTTGACTTCAAACTATACTACAAGGCTACTGTAACCAAAACAGCATGGTCCTGATACCACACATATATAGACCAATGGAACAGAACAGAGTCCTCAGAAATAATGCCACACATCTACAACCATCTGATCTTTGGCAAACTTGGCAAAAACAACCAATGTGGAAAGGATTCTCTATTTAATAAATGGTATTGGGGAAACTGGCTAGCCACATGCAGCAAACTGAAACTGGACCCCTTTCTTACACCTTATACAAAAATTGGCTCAAGATGAATTAAAGACTTAAACATAATACCTAAAGCCATAAAAACCCTAGAAGAAAACCTACGCAATACCATTCAGGACCTAGGCACAGGCAAAAACTTCATGACTAAAACACCAAACGCAATGGAAACAAAAGCCAAAATAGACAAATGGGATATAATTAAACTAAAGAGCTTCTCCACAGGAAAGAAAACTATCATCAGAGTGAATACACAACCTACAGAATGGGAGAACATTTTTGAAATCTATCCATCTGACAAAGGGTTAATATCCAGCATCTACAAGGAATTTTTAAACATTTACAAGAAAAAACTCCATAAAAAATGGGCAAAGGATATGAACAGACACTTCTCAAAAGAAGACATTTATGAAAGAAAGCTCATCATCACTGCTCATTAGAGAAGTGCAAATCAAAACCACAATGAGATATCATCTCATGCCAGTTAGAATGACAGTCATTAAAAAGTCAGGAAACAACAGGTGCTGGAGAGGATGTAGAGAAATAGGAACACTTTTACAATGTTGTGGGAGTGTAAATTAGTTCAACCATTGTGGAAGACAGTGTGGCAATTCCTCAAGGATCTAGAACCAGAAATACCATTTGACCCAGCAATTCCATTACTGGGTATATATCCAAAGGATTATAAATCATTCTACTGTAAAGACACATGCACACATATGTCTATTGTCACACTATTCACAATAGCAAATATTTGGAACCAACCCAAATGCCCATCAATGATAGACTGGATAAAGAAAATGTGGCACATATACACTATGGAATATTATGCAACCATAAAAAAGGAGACGTTCATGTCCTTTGCAGGGACATGGATGAAGCAGGAAGCCATCATTCTCAGCAAACTAACACAGGAATGGAAAACCAAACACTGCATGTTCTCACTTATACATAGGAGTTGAACAATGAGAACACATGGACACAGGGAAGGGAACTTCACACACCAGGGCCTGTCGGGGGGTAGGGCGCCAGCATTAGGAGAAATACCTACTGTAGATGATGGGCGATGGGTGCAGCAAATCACCATGACATGTGTATACCTATGTAACAAACCTGCATGTTCTGTACATGTATTGCAGAACACATAGTAAAAAAAATTAATCATACATTTTTAGCCATTATTCATCAGAGTTTTCCAAAACAAGTTTAAATATAGGTATCTACAATACTATTCAAATATATATATATATAATTTTAAAAAATATTCCTATAAAGAAATACTTTCATTATTTAGACATTCCAGACAATCTTATTTCCAACATAAAAACATTTAAGGAACTGTATATACAACTCAAAATTATTACTTTTATTTTATTTATGTATTTATTTTTGAGACAGAGTCTCACTCTGTCACCTAGGCTAGAGTGCAGTGGTACAATCTCGAGTCACTGCAACCTTTGCCTCCCAGGTTCAGTCCATTCTCCTGCCTCACTCCCCTGAGTAAATGGAGCTACAGGCCCATGCCACTACACCCAGCTAATTTTTGTCTTTTTAATAGAGATGGAATTTCACTATGTTGGCCAGGCTGGTCTCGAACTCCTGACCTCAGGTGATCCACCTGCCTTGGCTTCCCAAAGTGCTGGGATTACAGGCCTGAGTCACCATGCCCAGCCTACAACTCAAAATTATAATAGGCATTAATTATCAGGCACATTTGTATTTGTAATAATTCAACATCGTTTCATTGGTTTTTTGGAGTAAGGAAATGGATAGATGGGTTTCTTCTTGGGAAAGTGAGAATGG